>CAJQUW010011343.1:0-69592 GCA_907163375.1 Prostheceraeus crozeri | reverse complement strand
TGCAATGAGTGTTTACATTGGCTCTACGAAATCGACCCTTCGGCCATCCGTTTTGCTGAACATCGTTAGAAGCATTGCGATAATCTAGACAGTGGTGGAGTGTCCATCTCAGATCATATTGTCCTTTTCGTCATTCTGATCGTTCTTTCTCTATAGACGACTTTGATGTCGAATAATCATCTTTCGCCTCATGCAAGCCCTAATTCATAACTAGGGTGGCTGAAGCGAATTAACATCAGGATCCATTGTTTCCATCCATGAAATAGGAAACACGAATTGACGAGAATTCATTTTTGATATTTAAACCATCGCTTACCAATGCCAGTTTGTCCATGAATAAGTCCGCGGCGGACGAAACGTCGGGCGGTTTACACTTTGTAATTTTATTTATCTTAAAAAATTAGAAACATCGCCATTACAAGGGAGTGTTTTCAATTTTCAATTTCAATGGAAACAAATACATGTATGTTCATTACATCAATTGTGATCATTCTCTTAATTATGACCATTCGAGAATAATCTTTAAATGTAATGATGTCCATACTAGAAAAGTTGTAGAAAGTTCGTTCATTAGATTTTATCAGGAACAGACGGTCAATCTAAATCCTGGCCTGACTCATGTTAATAAACACGTGGTCCGACTGCTTGTTCGTGGGGTCGGTCAACGCGTGCATTGCGATAAGAGTCCATCCTTGCCGTCACAGGTGTAGTGAATCATCTCTATTGCATCATCCTTTTAACTGTTTCATGTCCCCTCAAATTTTCATTCCCATGATTATGCTCGCTGTATGACGAGCGAAAGCTCGGGATAAACTTTTTCTCTCCTAAACATTGTGTTTTTTATTTTGAGAGCAAAGTGTGCTTCCAGGCGAAGAATCAATAAACGAATTCAATGTCTCCGACATTCACGAAGTCGGATAGATATGTTTGGGTTCTTGATTCATGGTGCAACGATAAAAAAATAGCTTGCTAGCGGAGAATCGAACCTAGCCACCGCTGCACAGGTATTAAATGAACAAATAAACCAGTTATATAAAAAAAATCATTCATTTATACAATAGCTTCGTATCTCCTTGCAGGATCAAATTTACAGTGCCGACAGGTGTCCCACTAGGTTCGGTTCTTGACCTAAATCATTTGTCACTCATATAGGCTCTCTGTGGCCTATCTCCGCGAATTTCCTAATGTTGAAATATGAATATGATGCTTTGATTGCCTTGCCTGTCAATAGGTCAGCTGACATAAGTTGTATTAAATCCTCGGAGGAAAGTAACATAAATGATAGGTGCGAATCAAATAGGTTACACACAGTATCTAATCGTGAAGAGGTCACACAATAAAACATCATATACTCGAGCATGTATGACCAAATCTGATTCACTATGAAAAGACACTCACTTATATCACAAATGGGCATAGAGACGATCAGACTGAGAGCGCGTTCGATCACTTCCTTTAATGGCTGGAACGCGCAAGCCCTAATAACTGGGTCCGACTCACAGCTAATGGGCCATTAGTTCACATAAGTAGCTTTACTATTAGATTAACCAACTTCATCAGGACATTGCGAGAGGTGGAAATTTAAGCAAGATGAGTTTGTGATTCCATCACTATATTAACGTCGATTATATTGCTACCAAATCAAAATGAAGCCTTCCGCTGCAGGAAATGAAGCTGGACTAATCGGCTGACATCTGTCTGCAGCATGTTGCTGCTGTGATGAGACTGTGGGAAGTGTTAGGATATTAAATAGAAATCTACGAAGATATATTTGCAATCAGGAAGTAGAAAATTGAACGCAGATACCAGCGCAAATTCATCAGATATTCATTGCATAGCTACAACCAATTCTTTCTGAGGCAACAATGCATCACATACATGTACATGCACATAGCACAGTACAATGAAGATTTCTTAATTTGTCATTAATAGCCGGCCTAAATAAATATGAGTCATGTCAAGAACAAAATTTACACCAAAACTCATCATATTCAGTTGCGAAACATCGGTTAGCCCATCCATTAACAAATTCCGATCATCAGCACTTTATGGCAGGGATGTGGAGTCGGAGTCGGAGTCCCGGAGTCCTATCATTTTTGCTGGAGTCGGAGTCCGACTCCGGCCTATAACTAGATCCGAAATAATATAATACAAGCTAATCATTTATTCTCGTGCATGGCTGTCTTTGTCTTGATGTCAACTTTCTCCGTCAAACAAAAGTAAAACAGAGACAGCAGTGCATACAATTACAAAGGTTATAATAGTTGAGGGAATGAACCGTGATAGTGAAAAAAGGATTATCTTTTCACTTGGTGATTTAATAGAGAAGACAAGCCTTCCTAGCCTCGATCACACCTGCGCACCGAAGGTCACATCAGAGACAAAAATGAAATACTGGTTTGTTTGAGAACATTGCATCTTACCCTCACGTTCATCGTGTATGATGGCTCCTCTAAAGCGGATATTAAAATCGAAAGTGTACTCATGTTTTTTGGAGAAGGATGGGGATTTTCCTGCCTGGTAGAGACCGGAGAAAAACCGCGTGAAGCACACATCAACAAGATGGGAGGATCCGATTCGCATGCATCCAACTTAAAGCGACATTTGATCAACTTTCATCGAAAATGATTGACAATTGATACAGCAATGATCACTAAATATCGATTCAGGTAAGCCTATAATGATCTGTGATGTAGGCTACCAGTTAATTTTTCAAAAAACTAAGCTTATATACTTGCCACCTGGAGTCGGAGTCGAAGTCCTATCAAAAGCTGGAGTCCTATCAACCCCCGGAGTCGGAGTCCTATCAAAATGATAGGACTCCGCATCCCTGCTTTATGGGTAGGTATATAAATAAATCTCCACTTTTCAATGTGAGGTATCTTCAATAAGTGGCACTATCAAGCTGGTTTACTTAGATGAAACATCATGTGCCTTCTAGTAATTCAAGTCAATGACTGCAGCACAGGTTGAATGACAGAAGGATGTGTTGTAGATAGTTCGAAATATTTCATTCCGCTTCAATCCATCAATTTTATTCAATGCATTTCAATAAAACGTTTTGAATGTGGTCATAATTTCAATTAGCTCAAAGTTCCGTGAATAGTTTTCTTATGAACTGGACGTGACGAAATGATAGAATCAGATCCGCGAAGAGCATGCATGTACAGGTTGGGTCGGAAGTGACTACGTTTAAATTATTATAAACTCTTTCTCAATTATAGAGCCCAACTTTCTACATGAAATGCAGCGGTGGGAACCTTTCTAATGAACGGTTAATGCTTTCCGGATTACATATTGAATGCATAATTATGTTATAGGAATATGAGATGCAGTAAATATAAACAATAAAGTGAGAAGCATTTCTCATAAACAATCAATTTCTCGTGTTGATCGTATACATCAATGATTACAAATTGATTCATTAGTGTTGAATGCATAGGGCCTACTTATTTTCTTGAGAAAAATCAATCACCACGGATGATCAAAGATGTTTTTCACGAATGAATTTGCAGTTTATGAGACATTGAAAGTAAGGAATACTTTTATCTGTGTAAATGAGAATCTCCACTTTTGGGAATACATTCACCAAAACCACAATGTTAGACAGTGCTAGGACACCGCATTCAGAATTTTCGCGCCGAACATCGCATAACAGATGAACGGTACTGAGATGCATTGCGAAGGAACACTGCATAGTTGAGGAACAGCGCTGCAATAATATGAAGCAGCAGTTTTGTGATACATGCACCTAGGGGATACAAAATATATTGAAGTGCTTCCTCTCTTAAAGAGAGACGCCCGTGTATATCTTATATGTGACATAATAAACGATTTATAGAGGTTCGGTGTTCGCTCAGAGATCGTACACTATCATGAGTAGTTCTATGTTTTATAATACTACTTTTTCCGATTTTTTTAGTACCTTATCGGGTTTTCCTTTTGGCTTTGTGTTGTATGTGTATGACCACCGCGAGTCTGTTTTTTAATTTCCTTAGATACCTATAGGTGACCATCTCTGTGATCTTATTTATTAATTTTTTCTGTTTTTTCTTAAAACGCGCGTACTTGGGTTGTAGACGTGCTATGAGATTCACGTCGCTCATATTTTCAAACATAGATCTCTGCTCTCTGATGCGTATTGAGAGAGCGCTTGCCAGCGATCTTGTCATAGAGGTCTTACGAGTATGAGTTAGGGACGGGGAGGGTGGAGGCGGAGCTGAGATTTGGAAGTGTATCGGTTTTTGCTGTGTTGGACAGAGACGTGTCAGGGATAGGTGGTGGTTTGCTGGGCATCACATGATTGGAGCATCTAGAATGGTCACCGCGGAGAACTCTTGTGTGAACTCGCTACTTATTCTAGAATATGTAACAACTAATTCGAGATGAGTGACGTGTTACAAGTCTAATAAGATTTCCATTTTTTAATGATTATATTATATTTACCAGATATTTCGGGTGTGGTGGGGCCAATCGCTGATTCAATTTTTTAAATTCGTGTTTGACCCCTCTATACGAGAAAAGCACAAAGCAACACGTTTGAGTTCTTTTAGGGTTTGGGGCAACGTCTGTGTGTGGGTTGTATTGCGAGGTGAATAGGGTGTTTTTGTCTTTATTTGACGATAGAATCGTGGGGGGGGGATTAAAAATCCAAATGAATTAAATCCAATGGTTACAGTAGCATCGCAATTCTACAAAAAACATGCGGATTGGAAAACGCCATTGGTTCTCCATTAGGAACTCTTCAATTAATATTTTATATTAGTAAGCATTATATTTTTCATAAATGGGCTGTGGTAATGATTATCATATCGTAGAGATTACTATGATAAAACAACTTACTGGCAATTCAATCGACACTGATTAAGAAAAAACCATCAATGCTAGAGGCTCATGTGAATCACTACAAAGACGTGTCGCACTGTGTTTACTTCACATAAATTAGACAGGTCATATTTCTTATTCTGTTTGAATAGAAGGGAAATAAGCATTGGAACATGTAACGTTACTGAAATGGCCCAATTGCTAACATAAATACCATAGCAACGCCGAACAATGGAGCAGCAGTTCATCATTAAAAAACACGCCAAATTGTGCGAAGTTTCGTGACTGCTATCAACCGGATTACACAGCAAAGAGAACAGTCCGATGTCAAGTTCTAAGAGAAGTTTGTGAACGTTTTTCGTGCGCTTGCTACCTTTTTTACATTAATAATCGCAGGGCCCTAAAATATCGAGGAAAACTTTTGCGAATTGATCTGAAATTTCCATCTGAAGGAATGTGGGCGGACCGGAAGCATTTTGAAGGGAATTCCGAGGAACTCCGCAAGTGCGCGCGAAGCACGACAGAATCTTATTTTTCTTATCTCATAGCAGAGTAGTCATTAAAAATTTCTCTATTTTGAGAGCACCCACTAATATTAAGTATCTTTCATGTGCGAATCGTTTTTGAGAATCAGTTTTGAATTCTAGCAAAGTGATACGATTAAACAATCTAATTCTTGTGTGTTTACTTAGATTCAGGTTCTTACTGCTCACATGGTTTATCTACATTATACTTACATATTTTGACTTTTTGAACAGGATCATTTATCCCTTTCTGATTTATCGGAGCCGAAGGTACAAAATTTTCATCAAGACTCCGTGAGTTGATTTTTTCTATTCGAACTCACAGGGGAATTCCGTCTCTTAGCAAAGGTGGAAATGGATGACCTTCTATAAATGCCCTCTGTTTCTTAAGAACTGTCGATAACGTAGCGTAGGGGAGGATGATGGGTGATATCGAGGTCTACATATGGGGATGATCGGCACCACCCTCTACAAACGAATTCTTGATAGTTGTATTAAAAATAAAAAAACAAAATATACATATTGACGCCTTTATTAATCGAAGGTACAAATCTTTGGCATATACAAAATTACGAGTATCTGGTACCACTTTGTTTGTTCCACCAAGACATAAATCAGATTTTACCTTTGCCCTAGCGTCAGAGAATAGTTTTTATGGCAATTCTTTGGTCACTATTTGGGATATTCTTTGTTCCTATCACTAAGATCAATCGGTTGACCATATGTTTTTCTCTTAATACTAATAGTCAATGGAGAGACATGAGAGATCATAGCACCGAATCCACGAAAAATAAGCATAGCTACAGGTAAGAGCTCACATTACCGCAATTTCCGGCCTAATAAAGCGGCGCACACGTCCGTGCATAAGCGCAAAACAAAGCCGATTGTTTTTAATGTATAATTGTCCCGCGTTATTTTGACAAACAGAATAAGGGCGTCGCTTCGTGGATAAATGCCGCACATATGTAATTATGAGAGATTATCGTAAGCCAGTAGGAAATAATGTTTGTTAGAAATACTGGTTACCTAACCTAATCCGGACCAGTTAAGAAAAAGCAACAACTTCTTTTAAGTAGACAGTTTGATTTAATAGGCCTATCTGAAAAATTACATAAGATTGTGATCGTTATGATAGCTTGGTCTGAAAAATATTCCAACAACAAATGTTCAGTTAAACAACTGGGCATATAAAAAACTAACAAAATCAGTCATGCCAGTATTCTTGATTCACTCAACACAACACTCCAAAATTCTGAGTTCAACCTTCACCTAACTTGAGCGGGCACGCACACAGTGATAGCGCTGGGAGAATACCCAAATTACATTCACCCGGAACGAATCCCAGTAGCGAAAGTCAGAGTCTTCCATAGTGTGTCGGAGACAAACAATTGCTGTAGGAGCTCTAGGTGGGGATTGGGGGAGTGTCATTGAGAGGTGAGCTTCGCTTCAGTGTGGAAACTAGAACCTTAAAAATCTACTTTGACCATAGATAAGGCACACAAAAGATAGCTGTTTTCGAGTGAGCTATGCAAAAACACACAGACAAGGTCGCGCCTTATAGGCTGGAAATTACGGTACGTGTCCTAAACCAATTTGAAGATCCAATTTCGGGATTAGAATAGGCCTACCTCGTGCCAATCCCCTCTCCTCCATAATATCCCCACCCTCATTTTTCCCCCAAATCCCCCATACCATCCCCGCCTCGTCTAATTCACAACGAACGACACAATTACGTAAGTTAAAACTAAATCACTGGGGTGGGAACAACCTCTTGGTATTAACCCGGCCACAGAGGTTGGAAGTAATCATCTTGTCGTGTCAAGCTTGGCGCTCAAAAGACGAACTGAATATAACAGGAAAGCGTGTTTTTTTAATTTTTTTACTATCTTTATTTCGCTTTTTGATTCACTTAAAGAATCAAGTGAATTTCATTTTCATCTTTTCTTTGCAATCGAGCAATCTCTTATGTGCCGGCAACCTCAAAAGATGTTTGGATGTATAAAATGAATCGCCTGTAGTGTTGGTGACATGTCATTTTCAAGTATACGAAGCTGCAAGTCTATGTCATGTTAATTACATTTGCTGACAGTCTCTCAAACACTCAGTCACTCGCTGAGACTCAGTCACTCAAACACTTGCTTACAGTCACTCGAGTATTTTAAAGCTTTGCCTTCGCTTCTTTAAAAATGCATGGGTGGACAGCAGGATTGCTAGTTCAATTGTCTTCACATTTTATATAAAGCATCAGGGTGCCTATCTACCATCTAGTCCCATCAATTTCTTCGTAGCAATTTTTGAAATCCTAATTACAGATCAAAACATGGCGTGATTTAAGATACTGTAGAAGATTCTGTTTCATATACTGTAACATGTAGGCCTACTGTATAAGATAATGGTGGTGGCCATTGTTGCCACTTAAATTGAGACATCATTGAGTGCGATTTGTTAGGATGTTTGAAATTTTTCAGAAGAAAAATTCCTATAAAAAAGTGAATTTCATGTAGTTGGTCATTCGGATGTGATACATTTATAGTGCATAAGAATCAACAAATCAAGAATAAAAAACGAAAGCACATATTGAGAATTTTTTAAGTGCAACAATGGCCTGTGAACGATTGATTGCTACCACCTAGCGGACACAACAGCCAATACCGAAGAGACTCCGGCTGTAAAAAGCAGAGTTTAACAAACATGTTTCTGAACGATGCTTTACACCCATGTTGATAATGAGGTGATTCCGCAAATTAGGAAGCTGCCATAACAATATCGAACACAACTTGATGTTAACTTTTCTTATAATAGTCAGACAAACAGGAAAGAAAATATCTTCCCTACTCACCTGATTATCGACAATTTAAGATCTTGGGCTTACAAACAAGAATAAAATAATGTCGGAAAAATAAAGCCATGAATAAAGCTACACTGAAACAGTGAATTGATTCACACTTGACATTCAGCTATTTCAATTTTGTGAAATGCTTCCAATAATCACAAGGCTTTATGATGGTATGTAGTTCTTAATTTGCGAGACTGGCCTGCGAATTTAACCAAGCGACAATCGACGTCATGCGTCATAGGTTCCGTCTGCTAAGTTCATACGTGGGGTCCAAGATAAATCCGTGGAGGAAAAAAATCCTCAACTCTCAAGGTTGTCACTGCGCCACGATTTTTGGTTGATTTCGATATTGGCTGAATGTTGTTTGTTTGTATTCAATAAAAATGGTCTGAACTCGTTTTTATTGTTCTCACCTTGGTGATAGCAGTAAACAACTTTTAATAATTTCCAAGCCAAAGTCCAAAAATTAATATCAAGTCAATTGCTGCCTATGTTCTGTTGCAAAGCCACTCACTGATGTATGATGTATGTTAGCACGGAAATGCATAAGCAAGTGAAGTGACCTGCAAATTTACAACAACTTAGAAAATAACAACCTGTTGCATGTAACATTTAAGTGTCTCGGAAGATTCATAAGTATTTGCAACCCGACCAGGCTATTTGACAGCATTTAGACTTTTTGCTGTGTCAATTCATGAGTCGTTGTGAAATACCAAAGTTATATGTTGTCATTTTCTTCATTGAAATTTTGTAGTGTGTAAATGGGCAGTGGTACATCGGCTAAGCTGGTATGATTTTGATTACATCCACCCAGCAGGTAGAATTTTATTCCGTATCGTGGACAACCGTTAAATATGCATACATGTCCACAGAAATTTTTGAGCATTGAAAAAGCACATGCGTTTCAAAGTCATAGATAGATATGTTTCTCAGATGAACTGGCTTCGTTTGAAGTTATTTGGTGATAAATAACTTCATTATACCAATTCTATAGGGAAATTGATTGATTGCTTCCTAGCAAGATTGAAATTGTGCATGAAGAGAATGTGGCTGCATACCAAGACAGTCCCACATGACAGACTCATTCTTGACAGCCTACAGGAAAAATTGTTGAGATCATGAATGTGTACTGCAGTTCTGAAAGTTAGTGTAGCTCACGAAATGCGACTAAAACAATTAAAAACATCGAAGACAAAATATAAATTGCTATGAACTTGTATAATAGGGTAATGGCATATTCTGTTTTAATACATAGATTGTGATGTTTTCATCACATTCGTCGTTGTGAGACAGAAGTGCCAAAGTAGCTTTCAAAGAAGCGTCTGTTGTGATGAAGATAGACGAGGTGCATTAAATCTGCAACGACGTGGGATAACGGCACGAAGTTAATTGACGCAGATTTCAAAGTCTCATCATCACTATTGCCTATAAACCACAGAAACTGTACCTTGTCTTTCAAATGTTTGTGAGATCGCGATATGGAAATTGAAGCAGGAATGAAACTCTTTACAGAATCCGGCTAGATGGAAGAGGTGGAAAAGAAAACCCATCCGACCCGATCATCCTTCCAATGAGCTGCAGATTCCTATCTGTGGTAGATCTCATCGATAGTAGATCCTAGCTGCAGATCCCATTGTCGTCGCCATGTTATATTTCTAAGTAATTCAGCAATTGAAACACATCCATGTAATAGTAGAAGTATATTGAAATCAGAAGTAACTAAGAAATATCTAGAACACTTGAGTTTTAGAATTACGGATTTGCTGATGACTTAAAACACAAATCATCAAGCATCATTTCGCAACCTGTCTTCGAGTAAATTGATGAATTAATAGAAACATCATCCTACAAGATTCAAAAGTGCAATTTGAGCACTTTTCAAGCCCCTCAGTGCAATGTATTTAGGTTCCATGTCAAAATGGTCTCCAAAGTGGTCTTTCTAAAAACTGCCTAGGAAAATCCACAAAATAAAATTTCAGTAGCATCTAAATCCTATGTTTCTGCTAAAATTTCAACCGGAAAGTCAATGGTTTCTGGTAGTTTGTGGATGTAGGCCTAAATAAACCCACTTTCAAACTGTCAGAAGCTATTGAGCTTTCGGCTCAAATCAGATGCCGCAGAAATCCCTTCTGTTATGAAAATTTTGCTTTGTGGCTTTCCGTTGGAAAGTTCTCAGACGATTTCGCATTAATACCATTTTCAACTGTCACCATGCATCTCTGTAGTGCCACGAGATTGTAGAAAACGATATTGCAGCCGCCAATCAGAAGTTTTCTTTCCCCTTTCGCAAATTCAGCATTCCAATCTCCCATCACCTTGACTACCTCATCATGATTACAACTGCTCTCGATCAACCTAATCTAATTGCTATATGTCAAATAGCCTGGTCCGGTTGCAAATACTTGTGCATCTTCCGAGACACTTAAATGTTGCATATATTTATGTTGGGACAACAGGTTGTTATTTTCTACGTTGTTGTAAATTTGCAGCTATGATCTAGCTGTCACTTGCTTATGCATTTCCTTGTGAATGTAATTTACACTAGTGTGATGCATGCATCAGTGGCTTTGAAATTAGAAGAATGCAACAGAACATAGGCAGCAATTGACTTGATATTAATTTTTGGACTTTGGCTTGGAAATTATTAAAAGTTGTTTACTGTTATCACCAAGGTGAGAACAATAAAAACGAGTTCAGACCATTTTTATTGAATACAAACAAACAACATTCAGCCAATATCGAAATCAACCAAAAATCGTGGCGCAGTGACAACCTTGAGAGTTGAGGATTTTTTTCCTCCACGGATTTATCTTGGACCCCACGACTCAAAGCTCCTAAAATTGCAACATCTTTCACCATGCAAAAATTCGCAGATATTTCCGGTGTGGTAAACGTAAGCGTGAAATTGTGACTTAACAGACCGGACTATTATAAGAATTCATTCTGAAGGCGCGATTCGTCTAAGAGATGTTTTAGTCACCCTGTTTGACTCTGATTGGCGCAAATACTTCTAGATCAAGTATCTGTATGGGAGTCTCTGATTCTAGATTCACTCTATAATTTAATAGTTCTGCCACAAGGCGTGTCATGTGCACTATTTAGTGATTTCACTTGTAAACAGAAACACAGAAATGGTGAACTTGTACTCTCGCGTGGAACCAGTAAATAATATTGTCAGTCATTGGAAACTTTCATTCTTAAAGGATCCTTATCACGGCACACAGTGCACATTTCAAATTTTACCTAGTTATAAGCTCTTCAGAGGTGCACATAGTTACTTAGATTCTATCAGCTGCTTCGTACAAGTCAGGCCGACGAGTTAACTCGCATTACATTTCTCGCAGCATTATGTGGCCTGCAATCCAGGGATTACTGCGTCAATGCGAGTTCAACGCTCAGTGATAAATCTGTGGCTAACAGGCAGGGATGCGGAGTCCTATCATTTTGATAGGACTCCGACTCCGGGTGGCAAGTATATAAGCTTAGTTTTTTGAAAAATTAACTGGTAGCCTACATCACAGATCATTATAGGCTTACCTGAATCGATATTTAGTGATCATTGCATCAATTAATCATTTTCGATGAAAGTTGATCAAATGTCGCTTTAAGTTGGATGCATGCGAATCGGATCCTCCCATCTTGTTGATGTGTGCTTCACACGGTTTTTCTCCGGTCTCTACCAGGCAGGAAAATCCCCATCCTTCTCCAAAAAACATGAGTACACTTTCGATTTTAATATCCGCTTTAGAGGAGCCATCATACACGATGAACGTGAGGGTAAGATGCAATGTTCTCAAACAAACCAGTATTTCATTTTTGTCTCTGATGTGACCTTCGGTGCGCAGGTGTGATCGAGGCTAGGAAGGCTTGTCTTCTCTATTAAATCACCAAGTGAAAAGACAATCCTTTTTTTCAATATCACGGTTCATTCCCTCAACTATTATAAGCTTTGTATGCACTGCTGTCTCTCTACTTTTGTATGACGGAGAAAGTTGACATCAAGACAATGACAACTATGCACGAGAATAAATGATTTGCTTGTATTATATTATTTTGGAGGACTCATTTGATGGAGGATTCATTTGATAGGACTCCGACTCCACATCCATGCTAACAGGGCATGGCAGCCAAAGGAACGTGAGTGCCGAAGCCAAATCTGCTACACTCCTCCGACAACCCATAGCTTGTATGTACACAACTCACACAAAACTACATCTCCCCAGATACTGAGTGAGCACACTAGGTGACATGCCACGCTCAATTACACATTCCTGCAACATCTGTCGGCAGTCTTGTTATATGGGCTTTGCGTCTCATGTGTCTGCATGTATCAGAGGCTAAGCAATGTGATGGGACCTCACTTTCATGCTCAGGGAAGACAGAACATGCCCAGCGGTTCATCCGTGGTTCAAGCGGCAACGCGGACAACAGTAGACGACGAGCAAACTACATGTATAATTCGCTCGCCCATGCGTATTCATCAACATTCTCCATGTCTTGACAGCATCAGACCACGTGATTGCTGACTATTGGTGTACGCGCGTGGAGGTATAAACTGCCCTTAACCACGGATGTTTGGGGTGGTCCGTAATTACGCGTGGCAATGTCACCGCAATGATGAAAGTAATGCAGCGATTACGAAAAGTTGAGGCAGTGTTGACAACCAGTCGAACACTTGAGCAATGCACGCAATTGGTTGCATTTACCAACGAACTTAAAATCACTGACATGCAGCCTGCCTAATAGTGCAGTTACATGTCTCAGATTTGCACTCACATAGCCCTCGCATTATTGTGCTTTACATCATGGAAAATACTCTTTTTTATATGCTCTACATGAATGTACATCGGTTTGATTTCTCTAATCTGCATTCTCTAAAAGCAAATGATCAGTAATTGTTCATTGAGCAACACACGTCGATGGTTCGATCTCTTGACTTTCGGAGAGAGGGAATGATCAAGCATTAACTTAAATCAGCCTTCTTGAGGCCAAAGGATACTGACATGTAAACAAACTTTTTCAAAGGTCTGCTACTTCCCCCCTCCCCCCCGAGTCTGTAGCATGACATTTTGAAACACCAATCGATAGAAGAAAAAGTCTAAAATGCGCATCTAACTATATTGAGTCAGACATTCAGTTCAACTGGTGTTGAGAAACCTAACACCATGCAATTGAGTACTTATACAATTTGAGGAAAATGCAGATAAAAAAGTATTCTAAAATGTTCTCTAAAGATTTTTTGTTAGTTCCCATAAAAATACGGTTGTATCACTCTACAATTGTAGAACAAAAAATGAAATCATCAGAACATGAAAATTAATTTCAAGCACTCGATAAAACGAATAAAAGTATTGTTCTCTCAAGGATTTACTACAATTCTTCCAAGTAGCATTACTTCTTCAACTGAAAGTTATCACAATTTCACAGAAATCAAATAGTCAGCTGATTCCTTCTATTTATATAGAAATGCAGAGAAAAGATAAATGGTGTCCTATTTCGGATTCGAATCCTGCTTGCCGAAAAAACAAACAGTTTCTAATACTTCCATACAAGAAATGGTACAGAGATGGTACACAAAACAATAATAGGAGAAACAGACGAGGAATAGACGGAATGCAAAAGCATAATTCATACAACCTGTAAATTATCACAAAATACAGTGTTTTTCTGAATGCCGTGAGATCCGAAGGCTACCTAGACAAGATGACTGGCGCCGTAATTATTCAATAGTGATGTTCAATGGCACAAGGTTCGATGAACAGTAGATACCAGGACTCAAATTACACACGAAAAATAATCACTTGTGCAATTCAAAAACTGATAAACTCCATACATGATTTTTACAAAACATTTCTGTTCGAGTTTTAGTCTTCGAAATACATGTACGTGTCAATACAGTATTAAGCAGCGTATATGATATAATTACTACAAATGCAAATATTAATAGTTTCCACGAATCAAAATTGCCAAAATGATCAAGAGAAATTGTGTTCTAAGGTATGCGTGTGCAGAAACCTGACAATTTTCAAATCATCTAGGATCTGTTTATATTGACTTCTTAATGAAAAAAAATCACTAAGTGTACTTCATATCAATCACTACATCAGATGAAGTATTTAAAGATGTAATTACTTCTCGAATATTAAGGATGACTGAAAAGTCAATCTCATCATTAACAAATGTCATAAAACAAATTGAGGTATTTTAAAATGAAAGTAGGTGTCATTGAACATGCTTAATGACTAAAAGCACAGTCACATAAACACGGAGAAGGCTCAACAACACCAATTAGGTGGTCCCCGTCCACTATGTTCAGCAGTGTTTAAGTTGGCAGGACTCAGTAAGTATGAAAATTGAGATTGTTTGCAGCATGGAAAAATGATGATGCAAGTGAAAAACTTGCACAGAAGCACAACATGTCCACGTATTTTCCTTTCAATTTTTCTGCCGTTGTAATGAAGGTTTCTTTTTGTCACCAATTCTTTTTGTCCATCCTACTAACAACATGTCGTCGTAGGTTCCGAAAGTTAAAATACAGCGAATTCTCATTTCTTTGGTACGAATACGAAATTGTATGACGGCGAAAATAGCAAACAGCAGCTGAGATCTCAGCTTGAGTGATAAGTCAAAATTCTGAGAGCTGTTGATTCATAACGTTTCGTTGGGGAGAACATAAGGACAGTTTTGAAGAAAATAGAGAAACGACAGATCTTTGAATACTGCCTGGAGTTGGTGTGTGCACTTAGGCAACACAAATGCTATCTCGATCCCATCGATTTCAGTCCAAACTTCTCATTCAAGAATTCATAAGTGGAGAATGAGATCATAACCGCAGGTAATACTTTCAGCATATTGGCATAGAAGCCTCGATACAGTCCGCGTGGTCCTTCTTCGGTCACAATACGTCGGAAAAGGCCATGCAAAGAGTTCAATTGTTGTTCACTGAACGAACTTTTAGACTGCATTTTTGTCCGCATTAAAGCTAATGGGTAGGAGACTACTTGTCCACAAACAGAAGAAAATGCTGCAGATGTCATTATGATAAGTTTTGGAGGACGATCACTTTCGCCTTCTGTTCCGGTTCCGTGATACTTCACATACGTCCGCTTGCATGTCTGAAAGGAAAATTGTCTCAATTATTTACGTGCAATGAATGTCCTATTTCATACTGTCTGACATCATCGTGGAGACTAAATCACAGTAACTACATCGAAATGAATAAATTTGCCAAATAACATGACTATCTGTCAATTTTGTGACTTGGCGTCACACTGTTTGTACTGGACAACGGATATTAAAACCGTCATGCTCACGTCACCTTGTCATTCATTGCTAGTTAATATTGACATTCAGCGATTAATAAATTATCAGGATCCCTGCATTCTGGTTGCAGGCTTTGATAACAACTTCATTCTAAACACTGAATATTCCGGTGCCACCCTGAGAGGATTCGAGGAGCTGAGAAAATCATGACGCCATGATTAACTTTAATATCAATGCTAACGAATAAGCAAATTAAGTGAAATAAAAATGCTTTTTGTTCTGATCTATAATTAATCCACATACACGGAGATAGAGACTAGAAAAGGCGATAGAAGTGTGCTATCCATTAAAAAACGTCGACAAATTTTGATATAATTGTAAAGTTGCTTTTTGTAATGATCAAAGCTGATTTTCATAATTGAAAACACAAATGCATCCATATTGGATCACACGGATTTCACTTTGATGAAACTTAGTATATGAGAAATGAGAATTAATTTACCTTTTCATGAAATTAAAAACCTGCAGAAGTCTGTTTATTGTACTATGAGCTGCCAAGAGGACCAAACAATCAACTATGTTGTTTCCATAGATTAGGTATATTAGGTAGAGTGGTAATTCAGCATTTATTAAATCCCCAATGTGTATACACTTTCGATTTTATTAAATGAATTCAAGGGAAATACAGTTGAATTGTTTCAAAATGTGAGATATACACATTTATGCAGTTTTGAAGAAATCACAGCGGAATATGACTGATGATGATAGCAAAGCAGAAGGAACTGATACTATCTTTCAGACTGTCCGTGTCATGACAGACTTGGAGAGGTAATATTTGTTAAATTGGCAACTACTGCTTTCATGAATTAAAAATATGAAATTTCAGCCATGAAAGCAAAATCAGATCTCGACCTTTTCATGAAGACTTCCATTGTAAAACGGATCATGAAATTCCCTTGATAATCAGCTTAATTTCCGCTTAGTTAGGATGCTTTTTAGCAAATATTCATTCCTTTTGATACCCAACTTGTTTCATACTACTTACATAGAGGAGTCATCTCGGTAGTATATAAATTGGCAAAATTTTGACTTTTTTAGAACTGCTCAAATAATTTTTTGGACCACGGGAACTCAATCTCCGCGAGAAACTGAATATTTTCATATAAAAAATTGTCACTGTATACAGATACTTTTTTGGGTCGACACTCTACCTATATATCCCTACTCTATGGTTGTCCTCTGCTTGTGGGCTAGAAATGAGAAATATTGCTCCACACATTAGCTGAAGCATCAAATCAGTGTGGACGAAGACAAATGAAGAACAAAATAAGATTTCTTATCCATAAAGATCAAGTCAATCGGATGTCTGGCTAAAAAGCTAGGAGCTAAGTGCAAAAGTCTAATATAAAGGAAATCCCTTGTCCTTAACTGTGCATTTTCTAGTTGAGAACTGTCAGGAGATCAGTGTGCTGATACATAAAACTGTACCCTAATCAAATTTGCTGACGACTTGTGCCTGCTCCACTTTGTGAGAAATGCTCATGAGGATCATTTTGAACGATGAACTGGATAGCACTGTGTCTTAGTCCACTGCTAATGGCTTACAGTTTAATCCCAGCAAAACCAAAGTGATGAACATCATTACACTCAATATCCTTTTCAAAGCTGGTGGACCGCCATGCAAATTGCGTAATCGAAGAAGTACCAAGCATCAAGCTACTTGGTTACGTGCTAGCTAAAGTGAGGAAGTGGATCTACATGCTGTATTGCTTAAGGCAAGTCAATTCTTCAGCGAACACACTGTGGACTGTCTATTGCTTGATGCCTCACTCCATCGCCAGTTATGCCTACCCTGTATGGTGTAATGTATCTAAATGTAGATTTGAAAAATTGTTGACCCGAGAACGGCGGATTTTTGAACTGTTTTCCATTGGAGGCAGTCTCGGACTTTTTGCAATGGATTAGCCAGTCGGCTTGTTGATCCGTTGCACCCATTACATGTCATCTATAACTACAATTCATCGAGATATTCCCTTCGCGGTCAGAGCCACAGGAAAGTAAAAATCAAAATGCGACGCTTCCAAGACTCATTCGTGAGATTTGTATGATTCTTAGTGACCCTTGTTCTTCTTCTATGTCCATGCCATTATGTTTTGATCATCTTTCAATTGTCTTGCAACTTCTGAATTTCTATTTGAAGTGCTGAATACAGCAATGATTATTATTATTATTTCCTTATTGACAGGATACACGTTCCATGTTTTGAGTCTACTTTTAATAAATGTTTTCAAATTAGTATATCCACGTGTGGCAGCCTCTATGAAGAGGAACAATAAGATAAGCCCGTCTCTTGTAAGATGTACCGTTAAGAATTCACGATTTGTAAAACTGCGGATTGGGTTCTCAGTCCTCACAAGGACTTTCAATTAATAATTCACTTTCAAATTTCTAACAACTATATCAACTAACGCTGGAAATGCAAGCGGCCAAGCGTAGTGGAGAACTGCCATACAAGCAAACCGCCGCACCCAACATGGATGCAACAATCGACGTTAAATGGCATAGCTAAGCAACTAAGTACAAATGAGTGCTGGGATGATTTTCATCATCGCATGAGAAATTAACTTATGTAAATCATACGTTAGTGAAAGTTTCGGTTATTAAGGATGCCGTGGCGCTGAATATTGCGCTTTGTTAGGTTGAACAGCAGATTCTGGAGCATCGATGATGATGTTAAGTGCGGTGCAGTTGAGCGGAAAGATGCAATCAAGGTTCTCACCTCATACAGTCCCATTTCAATGCCAGCGTAAGGAATGATACCAATAAGATTTGCAACGTATCCTCTGTAGAATGCACGCTTTCCTCCTTCTTGGTACACCTTCAGTGCACAATCTACCAATGATGAATATTGACCAGTTTTCCGAAGACACATTCGCGTTTTCAGCGTCTGAAATTCATGAAATGAATTTATCCACTTATGAATGCGAAAAATAGACAGAAAAGCTCAAAGCAAATCTGGCATGAAATTTGGAGCGACCCTATTAACCTGACATGGTTGTAAGCGCTCACTCACCTCCATCGGGTAGATGATGGTCTGCGCTGTTGCTCCTGCTAATGATCCAGAAATGAATTTATGTGACATTGACAAGTTTTCATTATTTGCATCTCCGAGCATTGATTTAAACTTTTCATAGCAGAAGTATTTCAGAGCTGTTTCAGGAGCGATCTTCAAAACATTGATACCATTACCTCGCCACATCGATGCGATGCCGCCTTCTCGCAACATGTAGTTAAAGCCCGCAAGGAGATTTGCCCCGCGGTGCTTGTATCCATATACTTGTCGCATTACCTGTCAACAAAGAAAACATACATGTAAATCAATTCAAATATCTTCAAACTTGTGTTCTGATTTAGGTTGGAAAAACAGGTTTCTCAAATGTTTTTTAATATCTTTAGTTTTTCGTGTTTCCGGCTGCTCCTTCGTCAGTTATTCGTTATCAAATTTCATGTAATTAACCTAGCATTTTAAGAATTATTTCAATTAATTTACACTCGCTCTTTCATCAAGTTTCGATCATGATTATTCTCACACCATTGTCTCTCCTCATTCCACTTTCTTGCCATGTTTAATCGATTTCTATGATTCTTCACTGTCTGATTCAATGTGTTATGCTCCAACTATCAATTTATTTTGCTCATCCGATTTTATCAACAGCAGTCCTTGCTAAAATGTTTACCAGTCCAACTTTATGTCTTATCTGCGGATCAGAATAGCTTTCTCATAAACTTGTTCGTACATCTTCTGTAGGCCTTGGGTAGTACAGGAGCGTAACTCTCCTGTGTACACTACCGTAGTTCTGACGTGACGAAGACTCGACTGAAAGTGTTCCTCTCGCCTAAGTTGCTTCTTCACACAGCGAGCGACATGTATTCTCACCAGAAATTTTAGAAGGCTCTCTTCACTTTCTAATCAATACATCTTCATTCAGTTTTTCCAGGAAATTCACTTTTTTGCGAAAGAACATTTTAACTAATTTGCGTCAAATTTTCAAACATAGGAGGTGCAGTCTCCTTAATCAAGAAGTATAAAGCTTGTCTGCCTTGAGCTGTTCCTTTAACATGGCGTATCTTAGATTTTCTACTTTAAAATCATCAATTCATTTCAATACATACAGCACTGTGACTCGTGGGTTTAAAAAGAACTCGTCCAATGCAATAGTACGGACACTTGATGTAGGACACTTCCTACATCAAGTGTCCATACGTTGATAAATTCACTAAAAGACACTACACTTCGTTCTTGAAAAGATTAGGAATCGAAGAATTGGTGAACCCATGGTTTTACGGTGGACAATCATTGAAGCGAATTTTTCATCCACCTAAAGAGAAGTTGCAGTGTGATGCTAATTGCAAATTCTGCCCCATGTCTGATAAACGCAATATGTGCTTCTCAAAATGCGTCATATATCAAATTAATTGTAATTTATGTGGTGAAATTTACATTGAACAAACTAAACGTCTCATCAAGTCTCGTCTTAACGAGCATTTGTTTTTAAATTCCTCTGATTCTGCTGTTCGGGAGCATTTTATTACAAAACATCCAGGTACTCAGCCGACAGTCAAGTGGAAAATCATTCATTCCGGCATAAAGAACTATCAAGAGAGGTCCATACTTGAATCTTTATATATGATCAGCTTAGACTCTTCCAAACTGATGAACAATTGTAAAGGTGTGCAGCTTAACATTCTGTAACAATTTTTTCTTATTTCTTTACCCTACTATTTTTCTTTTTAGTAGTATGCTTGCTTTGCCCTTTTGACCTTTGACTTTCAGTATCTGTCTTAAATGATTTTAGTGTAAATTCTGTGTGCGATCTTCTTTACTTGCCATCACTTTATGTGCATGATTAAGGCGGATAGCCGAAAGCTCGCACGAATCAAATAAAGCGTCTAGTGCCCGTAGAAATTTGCCTCTTTTTGGTTATATTTAACTATTGCATGATATTTTTCATCTTTTGTCCGTCCGAAAGCTGTAGAAGGCAAGTTCTTTAGGATCGTTCGTTCTGTTTGTGTACTTGAATGCGTAGCATTGTTTCATTTTGTATGTGTTCAGAGAACATAAACAAGTAATTTCCTTTTCATTCTCTCCCTGTGCGCTGATCGTCTTGCGCCCAGCTGATTCGTCGTGAAACATGCTGGCAGTGGCAGATATGACGTCATCACGTCTCCTTCAGTTGATGATTTCGGTTAACTGAGGCATCAGATGTGAAGCATAGTTAGCAAGATTGACTGATTAGTCCTGCAATGAAGTACCCATTGAGAAATAGTTGAAAATTAGACCGAATTACACCTCTAAGCTGTAAAAACCGATGAGAGACACGCCAAAATTCTGAAAATGCAGTGATCTTGCATATATAGTATATCAGTGGACGGTTTACAGTTTTGCTGCGAATCACAAAAGCTCTACACTGAAGACTGTACTCAATACGCACTAAGAAGTAGTATCCTTCAACATAAGAAGATTTTTCTTTCATGGTATAAGAATACTCCCACGCTAAGTACTGTTCTTCGTATCGTTTTCCGCGATATTTCGAGGAGAAATATGCCTAGGAGGGAGGAAGCATTGATAGATCATTGATTACCATGGAGAAGATGTGCGGCTGGTAGGATTTGGGTACTTCTATTCCTCCCCCACCCATTTTCAAAATCGCCAAAGTTAGTCACATTGGGTTTAGAATAGACTTCATCTGTCATATTTGAATCCTGGGATGAAGGATTGGTCCCTTGGATACTCAGTTAGAATACAAGGTACAGCTGTGATCATGAACTTCGTGTGATTGTTGTTTACAGACAAATGACGAGCAGTTGTCCAATTCTGAGGCTGTAAATGTTCTACAAGTCAGATAAGAGGAGTTCAGTGAAAACTGGTAGTACCAAGAGAAGATCGTTGACGATGCAACACTTCCTGGTGTCAACAACAGAAATGTGGGGGAAGGAAGAAAAGAAGTACCAGGATTCGAACCTACGACCAAGGTTGACCTGCGCTCTAACCGGCCGAGCTACGAGCCACTTACGCGACTCTGTCAATTGGCAGGATCAAACCCTCACCACCACACATCAGTTGTCATGGCAATAATAATCAATGAATAAATGGTTGAGAATTAAATTCGGCAATTCTAGACTTCTTTCTCTGCGGTTTGTGAGATTGTGAGTGGTGCAATGTCAGATTCAACTGTACATCAATAATAATGATTGCCAAACAAAATGCAGACGGACTCCGAGATTCTACAGGAGACAGCAGCAGCACTTACCTTAAGACGATCAAGAGGCGCTGTCGTTGTCCGGGACACCATTCCCGCCACACCCCCAGTCAGTAAGTTGAGGAGGCGAACGCCGCCCTCTTCAGGTGAATAATCTTCGGGAATAGAGACATCCTGACCGGCGTCGATAGCCTGCGAGTGATGCCAAAAGCGGATGACAGATCCGATATTACCCGCATCTGGATGAAAAAGGAAATATTCCCTCCATTCTTCGTAGTCGATCTTCAATGTTCCATCTAGGTCCATCCTGAAATATACAGATGAAAATTCAGAATGCTAGAGTGACTTGAGGGAGCGCCGTTTTAGAACTCCTCTTGGCCGACGATTTGCTTCTGTAGAAATGAAGGAGAAAGTTCTACTTGAAAACTGACGTGACGTCGCCGAAAGCCAAGTTCTACGAATCAAAGGAACTGATGACCTGCGTAACAAAAACATGTTTACGCTGACACTTTAGTCTCAAAGCGAAGACATGGGAAACGAACACGCATCCAAACCTAAGATTTTCGACAGAAACACAAACATATCCTATGCACCCATATAATGTATATCATTCGAGTTTGGAACGCATACGTGCTGCATGAAATGGTCGCGCGACACAGTTTTGGAATCAGATTCCCTTGACTATAATGCTTGCAAGAGGAATGTGAGCAGGCTTCTCATGAGGGGAATTTTATAGGCATAGAAGATCTAT
The DNA here is from genome assembly GCA_907163375.1 of Prostheceraeus crozeri. Lineage (NCBI taxonomy): Eukaryota > Metazoa > Platyhelminthes > Polycladida > Euryleptidae > Prostheceraeus > Prostheceraeus crozeri. The sequence goes on along the minus strand of CAJQUW010011343.1, from coordinate 47,134 downwards.
AATATCTCCTTTTGCTTATCTAAAGGCGTCATTCAGGGGTCTATGGAGTGCTAAGGGTGAAAATTATACTTAAAAAAAAGAAGAGAGATCCAAGTGAACAAGGTGTGCATTCAAGCTCGGAATGAACCTAGTTAATGGCAATGTATTCATGGAGAGTCTGGGCACCAAACTGAGCAAGAAATACAAATTGGCGAATATGAGCACTTTCCTTCATTACACGCAGAATTTGGAAAATAAAACTCACTTCTTGATTTGAAAATGTGATAATTGGAGTTAATTAATTCGTTCTCAGTGCACCTTGCGTCCACCATTCGCAAAAACTGAACGCTTTTGTTGTTCTTTTATAAAATATTGTAATCTATGATCTTGTACTTTTGTAATGCGTTCACCGACTGCAACCATGTGAAGCAATAAAGATATTACTATTATTATTCCCGCATAAATACGCATTTACACTGTTGTTGCCAAACTTTCGTGACAGTAACTTAAAGCAATATTATCATTACACTGGGCAAGTAATATTCTAGAATGAACAACGTGGGCAAAATAGTAAGAATGACACAGTTTGTGCTTCAAATTAGTGTACAAGACGCAGTGTGCGATACATAATGGAGACAAAATATCGAATGATGACCACTTGTTTGACAGAGGTAGATAAGAGCTGTTTCCGCACTGTCCAATGTTCTTTTCTGTCTGTTTCATCAGTAGGCGAATTTTGCATTAATGTATTCTATATGAAAAGGAAAAGAGAGTAGCTAAAATGAGAGGGTAACACAAACAGCTGAAAAGGTGATTCGATGTGATTCTAGATATTTTAAAGAATTGAATGAGTACAAATTAATTTACACAATAATGTAGGAATAATGTCCAATTTCAAAGGACATGAATGTATAGATTCCGAGGACGTCCAAAGAATTTCGCATTTATGTCCGATAGAAATGGATATAATTGGCATTCTAGTCCAATGAAGATGAAATCTATGATGATGTCTCCAAACAGCATAGAAGTAGGTCTTTCTATGGTATTGTTAATTTCTATGCCAAACAGTGATTCTTAGACATGATAATTTATGCTTTTCTGTTGAAATTTTCACTCTTAAAATTCTGACTTTTGCATAATTTCTATGGACATTTGACATAGAAATTTGAGGGCTTCCGCCAGACAATATCGCAGTTTTAAGTCAAATGCCATTTCATTGTAATTCGGCGGACAATAATGCCAACTACAATACTAGTGTCCGCTGATCAATTTTCATTGACATAATTTTCATCTTCACTGCGTTAGAATGTAAGATTTACCGAATCAATAGAGATACGAATCATCATGTAGGTCTACAACTGCAGTACATGCAAATGAGCTACAGTGACAATGTTTTACATCAATCAGTCATGATATTGAGAATTCAAAACGCTAACTATGAGTTTATTTACAAAATTAGAAATGCGAATTCACTTGCTTCTGTTTGTCTTAGAGCGTGCAGATGCATGATGGATCAAATGCAAAGCTGTAAGATTATAGAATGAAAACCAAGACTATGTTATTATTAATACAAAATAGCATCATTGAAGCGTTGTTTAGCTTTGCTGCTTTCTCATCAAATGATAAAGCCAACTGTAAGGAAATTATGAAAATTCCGTGAAATATTTAATAGTCTTTTTGTAGCTACCCACTGATAGATGCAATTAATCAATAAAGGAAAACTCGGCATGTAATTAGCATCTCGGCGCTTCGTCCGTTCTTATTGAGAGAATTACACGGAACCGTGTTATTGTCAGTCTTGTCACTTCGTAGAACAGTTCTCAACAGCCATCGAACCTTGTGCAAATGTCATTCAGTTCCGTGTAATGCTCTCAATAACAACGGACGAAGCGCCGAGCTGCTAATTACATGCCGAGTTTTCCTTTATTGATTAATTGCAAATACAGTAGACCCCACTTATAACGGACTCGGTTATAACGAACTCTCGGTCATAACGTACTCCTCTTGCAGGCACGGACAAAAATTCCTATTATGTCTATATAAAATGCCTCGGTTATAACGTACTCGGATATAGCGAACTCTTTTCAAGGGTCCACAGAGCAAATTTTGATTTTTTACAACGTACTTAGGGATGAAAGTACTTAAGTATTCTGAATCATCGAAACGAAGCTGACACGATTCTACAATAACGCTGCGTTTGATGATGGCAGCAACAGCTCTTGTCATTGGCTCGGAGGAGGACAACTTTTGAGTGTCGAATCCGTCCAATGAGCAATCGATAGAAGTGAACTGGAATTAAGACATTGTCTGTGATGGTGTCTTCTTAACGCGTGACTGCGCTGTTTACATTGTTTTTTTAGTCATTCAGATTTTTAGATTCATGTTCAGAATATTGCATATTTTTCTTACACAAAAGAGAATCGTTAAGACACTATGCTGTTTTCTAGAGTAGGCATGATCATACATGTAGGGCCAGGGCATACAAATAAATGTACATTACATGTACATGTATTTATGGTGATACATAGTGAGAATTAGCTGGTCATGATGGATAGGACCTTACTATTGCAATTGACAACTTAATTTGGTGCAGAAGTAGGCTTCAATACTTCTTATACAGCTTGTTCTTACACACCTCGGATATAACGTACCAATTTTTTAGGTCCCTTGAAGTACGTTATAAGTGGGTTCTACTGTATTTAATAATCAGCGTCAAAAAATGAGAAAAATTCATTTTTATCACCAGAACGATTCAGTAATCAAATTCAGATATATAAATAATGACTTATTGAATACCCCCTGCAACGTTGGTTTGCAGACACTTGAATAGGCAAGTACTGGGCGAAAACATCATCAAAAGAATAAAACTTCAAAGTACAAAGATCAACATACGCTGTGATCCGACATAATCAGAAAGTCAGATGACGAAACCACGCGAATACACCCGTCACTCTGATTGAACCGACCGACCTTATCGATGTGCCTAATTATATCGCAAAAAACACTCAAGATAGCGAGCCTATCACCAATAAGCTGGTGAATGTACCGATGAATTGGATGTACTTGTATTACGATAAAGGTTTATTTAGCATCGACAAGGTTTTCAATAATCGACATCAAGGAACACGCTCTATTTTTCTAACAAAATGATTTAGAAAAACTGCAGAATGAAAACTTGAAGCATAATTGCATTATTCACACACTTTTGACCGTCCATTAAATACGACAATTTTAAAGATGATCTCGGATAGAAAAACTGCGAACTATCGAGGTTCTAACAAATTCATCTTACGAATTAGTCAACAAATGTGGGTCCAATCATGTATTCTTTATTCGTGCGGACTGGAGCCATGCATAAAACAACCATTTAAGTCAATGAATCTAACAGGGATGTGAATTCGACAAGGGCGAAGCCACATGTAGAGGCACTACCAGAATTGATGTAAAATCGCATCTCTGATTTGACCATGTTTCTCACAACAACTGCATTCGACGCATTTGCGAGCAGTACAATTATTATTGAAATTTACACTAAGTAAGCCAAACTTGACATTAGTAGCTAAGAGTGACTCAGAATTCGATTGCATTCAGAAGGGGTAACACTGACAAGACAAACTACTCAAATCTCCAATGACAAATACACGTGCAGTGGCGGCTCTATGGATTTCTGTTAGGTCATGCTCATCAATTTTTTCGCATCATGAGGAAAAAAGTATGTGTGACAGCTATCATACGAGGATTTTTAACCATGCAACTGATGTAGCATAATGTAGCTTAATATCATGCAACTTAAGAAACAGTTACGAATTCGATGAACAAAATTTTAATCTCATTCCATTTGCATTTGCCCTTTCCTGATTATAATTCAAACATGCAAGCCGCCTACTTTTCACATCAGGTAATCCAGTGAATATGGTGTAGGGCTAGGCATAATTCTAATGATCTACATACTGTATCAGCCAAAATACGCTTAAAATAAAATTCCAGGCGTAGGCTACATGATTTGTATGTTTGAGTACATCCGATGATAATCTGATGCATGCATAGCCTATTATACTATTTACTATATACTACTCCTAGACATATCTACATATGCAAGCATGTAGAAGACCACGGCTAAATTTAATCACCAAATAATGTATATTAAATAATATTCAAGTTCTAGTTATTTGAAGCATGCATTTAAGATAGTAAAAACACCGTCAATCGCACAAAATCACAAGCTGTATTAACATTGGAAGATATTGAATTACTTATAAAGGAAGTCAATTCGATGGGGTTTCAATCGTGCAACTGAGACTCGAGACATCTCATGATCTCACTACACCGATAAAATCAGCAGATTGCCGTCCAATCAGCTACCGTTAGTTGGTTGAAACGAGCTATACGTATCATTTGTGCTTCCCGTCCACGGCATGAGATGGAGTATGAAAATCATCATCCGCAGATTTTGCTATTGTTCTCCCGTCAGATGATCCGGCCAATAACAAATGAGGTATGCTCGAATTGACTTGCGTTCCCCTGAATTTTTTAGAACAAGTTAGCTACTTGATAAATCTTAATTGAGTATGACCTTAATGTCACAGCAACATGATCTGACATAGTAATCAAATGTTGTCAAATGTAATCAAATGATGTTGGAAGTTTTTTTGTTGATTCAAAACTTTCCCTTTCTTGTAGTTGACATCGTTGATTTGTGTGGAGGAAAATTTGACAAAATACTTCGTCATGCTGAGCATGAAGGGCATGATCGCTAAAGCCGCCACTGTACACGTGTGCGGGTTATGTTATCCCACATTTACATTGCCAACAAGAAAGTGCATTACAAGGCGAAATTTCAATCAAACGTATACAATGGACGGTTTCAGATTAATAGACTTGGCGAAAACGACACAATTCATTTCTCCTGGAAACAATACTCACCGTGAAGTTTGACAGCACCTATAAATGTCATGAAATATTGATAAAAATGTTGGACAAAATTCGATTAGTGATTAGTTCCAGAGACAAAAATGATAAGAAACAAATTTATTTCATTGATCAAGGAAGGCTACAGGATCAGAATTCACTACAGCAAATTAGTTTCCCACTTTACATGCAATCAACAAGTTCTCTTCAAAGCATCTCATGTTTCCGTAGCATCAGCAACTGGTGAAGGTGAACACAGTAGACTTGGTTTCGATTCTCATCACTGGACGCTCATTCCTGTCTCAGGGATGGCACAAGTTCACTTCTTTCATGATACTTCAACAGCTTTCAAGCACAATCACCAACATTCTCCATGGGAATAAATAAATCATTCAAATTACAACGAACATCAGAAACTGCATCTCGGCTGCTTTCAAAACTAAGAACTGATTTGTTAATTGTCTCAATAACTGCATGATGTCCAAAAATGAAATGCCTAAATTCAAATGCCATTTTCCAGTTCACAATTTTAGTGAAATTTACGTTTTCTATTATCCCTCTTATTTTATTGCATGCTGTAAAGCCGGCTATTTTCGCGAATTTTGTTCAATCCGCGATTTTTCAATCTCTATTTATCCACTCTGTAGGACCTTGTCCTTTAACCTTACAATTATGCATTACAAAACAATAACTCTACATGCATCACTAACAATATGAAAACATACAACAAAGCCTTGCAAGACATGCACATGGTTGACTTCAGGATGTGTTTTCAAATTGCGCAAATCCCGAAGTTTTGACTCCAGACAAACGAGCTTCAAATTGTTATAAATTATTTAGCTACTTTGGCATTGTAATTAATGTTTTCTGCATGCTGCAGCTTTCGTAGTGAGTGTACTGCTATTCTAACGGTTGAGCGAATTCGCAAAGATATGAATTCGTGAAATCCGTTTTCATCGATTCACGAGAATTTGCTGGAATAGCCTACAGTATTTGAAGGAGTTGTAAGACCAGATGAAACAATTTGTCGATACACGAGCATTTGGATACCTTGGTTTAGATTATGTGGTTTGCAGTAGCAATGAAATGCCTGAACTTGAACTGACAGGACTAATTTCTATCATTTATATATATATATATATATATACGAGTATATGTTATTGTATATCTGATAATTGAAATACAGGGCTGTGATTGGTAAGTATTTCTTCCATTTTCTTAATTTACTTGAAGTATAACATTGACACGAAACTATCTTAGCATGACGCAATTCAGCAAATATCCGCTAGCCTTATCAAAATGCAAAACTTCAGCTGTAATTCTCTGCATTATCGCCCTTTCATCTAGCCACGGATTAATAAGGAAATGAAGTTTCGTGGGAAGTATGAGAAGAACAATCAAAGAAAAGTCCTTTCACTTCTTGGTTCAATGGTGATATGACATGATAGATTATGAATTTCATCAAATGCCACAGTCTATTATTGGTCCATTGTCAAACGGCTAATAACAAAATTTCATGCGCTAGAATATGAAATTTTGATTCGCTCGAAAGTTAATAGAATATTTGATAAACTGCAAGTAGTGAGAAATAATTTGTAGGAAATTGACAAACTCTACTCCCACACAATTTATGCAAATTGAGGAAATATTGATACCCTTTCCCCCCCACATACTTTACTGAATTATCAACGAATCACCAGACGCAACAAAATATTCGGCTGATTTACGTAAATTGGGAATTTACTGAATATTGTAGTCCCCAGGTTCCGCTGCTAGAATGATGTTTCATCATTCGTTATAGGAGGTTGATTAAAACCCTAATATGATTCAATCAAATTCACTCTTGTAACTAATGTATATTTCATGTCTGAATGACAGTAGAACATTTGTGCGCTATTATCATCGGTTCTTAGAATTTCATACCTTTGAGATAATCCATACACCTATTACGTAAGAAATCTACGAGTGAAAGTTATGAGATGCAAATGACAGTTTTGAAACTTTCAAACCAGAAAAGTGTTACATCTTCCAATTCTGCAAATTTTGTCCCACTCAATTCACGAAGTGATATCAAGACGCAATAGTGTAGGGAGAGCCTCTCACAATCTTAGGATTAGCAACTCTACAAGAGAGAGAGCAATGAAGTCTCCCTGGAGACCACTCTTGAGAGTTTAGTTGCCGTGATTTGCCAAAATGATTGTGAAATTCAAATGTCACTTCCACCGAAACATTTCTACATTAATTATGAACACGAGCACGTCTCACCTGTACATTGCACGATCCTCAATCAGCATCAACCTCAATCAACAACAAGAATGAATGTAGGTTACTTTGAACAACAATAAAATGCATAGTTGACCAGTTGTCGGGAGGTCATTCTTTATATCAGCCGAAATCAAGGAAAAACTTCACAAAGTTTTGGTTGATAATATTTCAAAGTTAGAAGATCAAAATTGACAGGCATTCAGCGTCCAGCGCCTTGTCGCAGTCGATGATAACCCTCGACGTGAGAAGGCACTGAACGCCGAAGACGTGTCAATTCTCATCTTTCAGCCTCAAAATATTCTCCACCAAATCCTTGGGGAGTTTTTCCTTGACTTAGGCTGAACAATAAAATAACTTGCCTTTCATAAGCGTAGTCTTAGATACAAAATATTGAACGTATGCAACTAAGACAATTTTATTGAATCATCTTCATTGTTTGATTAATGTGACAAAAGTTATTTAATATATTTCACCACTGCTGCTATACATTCACGTAATCAGCATCCTACACTCTCCTGCATCGAATCTGCACGTTTTCAGCCACCTGTTCATATGCCGACAAATATACAAGATGGAAAATCTCGACAGAAATCGGTCAAAGGTTACATGGTGATTTCAACAATTATTGTACCTTATACTGATTGACACCGTTGATGATGCAAGCCACACTTAATACCATCAATATGAAACAATAGAATAATTAATCAGAAAACTCTAAATATAGCATTCGTGCATGTTCAATGCGATGCCAATCTGGAGATATATTCATTTCTAAACGCTTTGACGATTCCACTATCAGAAACAACAAAATATTGAAATCAGAAGCGTCATGCAGTGGAAAACGCATGCAAAATAAAAAAAAACGAGAAACCTAAGCCCGCTTTCATTGTTGTTGCCGTTCATCTTAAATTAATAAGTTGCCGAGATAATTGAATGCTACAACGATAATTTTGATCTTGTTATTATATTTTATGATGTCGTTTTCGCGATATTCTACCGTATAATTAGCATTTTTTCTTCTAAACCAACTGCGATGTTCATTAGGCGTGCTTTACAAGGATTGTATGTCTCAATATATTAGTTATCGGCATTAATAAGTCCTTCTCACTCAAGCTACAGAGAGTGGATAATCGCGCCCATCGATTGATCTACAACATATTTTATGGCAATGACAACACTCGCGGCTGCTCATGTGGTAGAGATTCTCTTTTTATCCGAAGCCACCAGATCAGCTCAAGGCTTTTCCACAGAATAAAGCGTCTTCAAGGTCACAACCTTCACAACCGAGTTCCAAGGTTGTCCAGATTTCGAAATAGATTCCTTTTGAGTCTTCCCAAACTGACCGGAGATCCAAGTCCTTCTTCCCTTACATGGCTCAATATGCCAATCGACTGGATGATGCGAACTGACTTTGTCCGCGATCTACGTAAGCTGTGATGATATGCATGTATGCTAGTCGACTTTATCTTTCAATGCTTTGATATTTACTTCAGTGATCACTTTCACTACCGTCTACTTCCCATGACTATACATTGTCTCTTCATTGCAAACTGTGTGTGGCATGTACATGATTGCAAATATGATTTCCATTTTCCAAGAATATATACAATTATTTTTAATATAGCAGGCAGCACAATTATCAAAGTCATGAATGTCTCCGATGCCACCGGCAAAGACGAATTCATTGAGAGTAGTCAATCAAGTAAGAGATAAATCCTTAGAATGTATGTCGCAACGAATTTCCGATCATATCTGATATCATACAATAATATGCACGAATACTTCAAGATTGCGCAGTGCCAGATCGCCTGGGCACAGAATGCAAACATGAGCTCAGACTTGGACAATTTAAGCAAAGGTCCGTGGCAGGCGAGGACGCTGCACTTCGCATTACAAGGGCTTGTCAGGGCGACTCGGAATGGTGCTCTGCGTTCTGGCTTAGCCGTGCGGCTGATGATCATTAAGGGGGCGAAATGAGGTCTTCGATGACCAAGGAATTCTGTGCTTGAATCCCTCTAGTCTGAGGACATCTCTCTACTCTATGCCCAGGCGCTCTGGCGTTCTACAATCTTTATGGTTATCAGTCGCACGGAAAAGACAGGAAATCTTTCTTTTCTAAGAATGTTTCTTTTCAGACATGTTTACAGAATTCCCCTTGAATTCATTGACGGAATGTGTGAGGCTTTATGATCTTATCATGTAATATTCAATTCAATGGGCTCTTCTGCTTTTCAACTGTGATATTATTCGTGTAGCGGGTCAAAATGAGTGACTGTTTTTGACTCAATGCAATGTTAGGTAAATCACTTATTGTTAAGAAAATGCGGTGGAAGCATGTATTTCCAGCGACGAATAGAGTTACGACAAAAGCAATATTAATAAGAAGATTATGACAGCATTATGCCATTCGATCTTCAAATATGGCAGCTTGAACTACAACTGACTACACTTTACCAACTAAGCTTTACTTCCCTTGCATTGCCACTCATAACTGATACAGATATTCCGATTCTATGATTACGAATTGAAGTGCAAGGTGTGCACCTAATTTGATGGAGCTCTAGGTTATCGAAATCTAGTAGAAATGATGACAAACTTCCCGATATCACATTTTATGCCATATCGCATATATACTGTTTCAACGCATTTGACACGGTGTGTAAGCATATGCATCAAAGATGTTAGACAATTGATTCAGTCTGTTGAGTGATTGAAGGCTCTAGGGCGTGAAGCAAAATGCATGCCATGCCACTTCAAATACTGTAGAATTGACTGACGTCAGCTGCGATTATGTTCTCACACTACGCACCGCAGCGAGTGTGATTCGAAACCATCCCGCGGGGAAACTCCTATTGTAGTTTAACATCAGCGTCAGAACAGTACCATAACTTTGAATAATCGTCTTAAATTGAAGATTCAAATTTTATAACTTTTAACAGCTGCGTCCCGCAGACTTTATGTGAGTAAGTGCTTGAATCCGTTTTGCAATCTCGTACTCTGATTCATGTATGTCATTCTCTGATAACTCAGTATCTTTCCATGTATCCCTCGTGTATGGTTATCTTCCCTCAACCCTTTGTGATCGATTAGAAAAGTTCCAAAGGAGACCCCACAGACTTGCTCATGTGACAAATTTCCCCCGATAGCTGAGAAACTTGAGATTTCTGTCTGCGTCCGTTGCAAACATCACAGATAAACATTTCCTATCCTCTACACGACTTGGTTCCTGAAAGATTAAATATTAACAAGAAATTATGAGTGCATATCTCCAGCACAACACATCGATCGAATTCATTCTTTCCGTGGGCTTCATGACTACAAAATCGTATATACTAATCTATTTATCTCTTGTCCCTCACGCTTTATGTTTGACTTATTGATTTCACTGTATTCATGTCACTTCTTTATTTATCTTCTCTTAGCCGCATGTATTGATATGAAATCTGTAACATTGAAGGTGCAACTTTGTGATTGTAAGTTCATGAATAAACGCTACTACTACTACTTGCCTGCTACTTTCTAATGCACAACACCGTTGAAGTCTGAAAGGCGAAATATTTGGTGTCATTAAATGTTTCTACACCGCAAACTGATTTTGTGCAATCAGAGGTATGAGGAGAGGCACGCGGAGATCTTTCCGAGATCCTCGCTTTTCCTACCATACTAGGAGGATACCTGTTTGTTGCAGTGACTCGTGAAGTGGTAACAACAGTCTACACAACAAATGAGTAGGTTAACGAAAATATTCAAAAATTATTCATATCGTTATTGATAGGATTCTGAAACTTTCTTCTATCACAGAGGGAGTCTGTTGCCCGGCAGATCGCATTAGATAGAGGCACACTTAATGGACATCTCGAAAACAAGCTCTCCCGTCACTCCTCGGCTCCCCAAATTAACTCATGACGAAGATTGAGATCAAATGACTTTCAATGCAATCGCAAATTTGCTTGACAAAATTAGTTTTCGATCGAGGATCCGATCTAGGCACTATTTCTGTCCTAATTTCTTCCCCTCTGAATCTTCGTCATTATTTCCTTTCCAACTGAACTGACATGAACTTCCATTCATAGACAGAGATGACTGACCAACTGCATCAGGAGACCGTGAGAACTCTTTCACTGTCATCAAGTTATCATTTACAACGCATCTCAGCTACAACACTCATGAGAGAACAATAGAACGGACTGCACATTGACATACGTGTATCGGTCATCTGTTGAACTTTAAGTGCAGGTCGGAGATTATGTTGATGAGCAACACGCACTGCTCATGTATGGCTGCTACAGGTCCAGATCATGTAGTATTCGGTTTGGGCAGTAAATGTGACTTACGATCACAACACAACCTAAGGAAATGCGCTGACCTTTCAAATTTCAATTCATTTCTCATTAAGAATAACTAGATGACATTAACATCTGATATCTCTTGTGCTTAAACCTGTCCTATAAGCGAGGATTTGTCTTTATTGGAGTCTAAAAACGGGATCATAGTGGACTGCGACGTGTTCTCTCTCACTGAATCTGTCGATGACATTTCACGGAAGCTGCTACAGTATAATCCCGCTATAACGTACACGGGATATAACGTACACACAAAATATTCCCGGTAAAATATCCTATCTGAGTAATAATAAAATACTCCGGCTATAACGAACACGACTATAGCGTACAATTGGATATAACAGACAGAAATTTCACTCCCATGAAAAAATGACGCACAAATTCGCTTCTGTTTATCTCAATTCCTGACAGTTGTAAATATTCTCAATAATATTTCGATGGTTAAGTGTCGCCTGCGATTCTGGCTGACTATTAGCCATGTGCTTTATTTTAGGCAGATGAGACTACCCTATTCTATTCAATTACATCCAAGTAAAACCTTCACTTACAACGATGATTCATGTCATTGAGGGAAATAGGCCTATAGCAAGCAACTTTTGACTCTCATGGTTGGCGTAAACATATGGTATCTGAGAAACTCCTTATTTTCGCAATAGGAAAGTCAGCCTTAGACAATCATGTAGGCCTACATAATTTACCACTCGAAAAATAAGGTCTTATGACTACCTTCGTCAAACCACTCTGAATGCAGTATGCAAAGTAACACCAGCAATTTTTATTGGTAACTTTGGATGCAAGTGAGTTGTAATTGACTTTTGCATGCTATCAACATGCATTTTCTAATCATAATTATCAAAAGTCATAATAACAAATAACTTGCTTTATTCAGAAAATGTGAAAAGCGATGATATAAAAGTGGTCCTAGATGGTTATAAATGGAAAAGTGTCTTACCCTTGATATAACGTACATCGGATATAACGGACATTTTTATCATTCCCAAGAGTGTACGTTATAACGGGATTATACTGTATATTTTTCAATGCATTTTCCACGGAATTAACAGCAACAACCAATTAGAAATTTTACCACAAAAGCGACGTTCATTCCAAAATTTATTGCAGTCCTCATTTTTAGGTTATAAATAATGTCCTATAGTTTATTTCACTCATCCCTGTACCCTATCTTCTCTTCCTGAATACATTCTAATTAGCTAAAGAACTGACGATTTCTATGAAAATCTATATTTCCATAACAGTGGTTAAATGTGTACAGCACATCAAACGTTTAATGTGCTGTACACATTATTCTAGCCCAATGAAGTTGAAAATCACGTCGATTTGTACATCATTCAGCGGTCACTAGTGCCGTAATTGACATTATTGTCCGATGAATTGCATTGAAATTGCAGAGTTGAAAACTTCATTATTGTTCGGAAGAAGCACGGTATGTCAAATGTAGAAATTATGCAATAGTCAGAATTTTAGAGTAAAACTTCTCAGATTTCGATATAAAAAACATAGATTACTATTTCTAAGAATCACTGCTTATAGACATTGCCATAGATTTCATCTTCATTGGATTAGAATACCAATGATATCGAGATCTGCAATCACTAAGTTAGTGAGATTTCGACGGGCATTCATCAAATATCATTTTAAACACACTACTAGCAAATCGCCTAAGTTAGTGCGCCTGCAATATCAATGCATGCTGCTTTTTGCAAACAGAATAATTAAATATTGAGTTGAATCCTCAGTTGAAAAATGAGAGCAGACCTGAATAGCTGCTATTTCATCCAATATCAGGAATTCTTGATATAATCATTTTGTTGACGAAAGAATGATATCTGCTGTTACAACATGAGTTGATCATGATTATTTCATGTCTTGGAAACATCACAGATTGCTTACAGCTATGGCTATACCACAGCCACAGAATTAGATTGTTTAATCGCATCACTTTGCTAGAAGTGCAAACTGATTCAAACAGGTGGCACATGCAGGAACTTATTAAGTGGGCAAAAAGAAATTTTTAATACCTTGCAGAGATAGGAAAAATAGTCGTGCGGCGCTTGCGGATTGCTGTGAATTCTTTCAAAATGCTCCGATCGCCACGACTCCTTCAGATTCGAAGAATTCAGATCATTGCGCAAAAGTTTTCTCGATAATCTTGGGCCCTCCGATCATTTCAAAAAAAGTTAGCAGGCGCATGAAAAAACGTTCACAACGTCTCTTTGCTGTGTGATCTGGTTGATAACAGTCACTGAAACTGCACAATTTGGCGTGTTTAATGTTGAACTGGCTGCTCATTGTTCGATTGCTATGGTATTTAGTCAGGAGATTGTACCATTTTATTAACGTTGCATGTTCCAATGCTTCCTTTCTAGTCAAACGGAAGAAGAGACGACCTGTCTAATTCTGTGACCACAGCGCTTTAGAGAAATGTCCTAAATGTTGGCCTCGGCATGCGGCCTCGTCTGACATTTGTCATGTCACGCACGCTATGGTACATTTCGTTAATATTGCTTTTCTCTCAGTGATTTGTGGATAGTCTAAGAGAGAACTTCTATTCTCGTCAAAATATGTAACTATTATGTAACTTTCTATTATGCAATGTTACGAACTGTGATTATCTGACATCCGCGTACTCACTAGCTCATGGCTCCGATCACAGCTGTGAATGAAACAATGGAAAAGAAGGATAGAAGTCACTGCTACACTTCCCAAGTGCTGTGTTCGTGAACTGGACCACCCATCCACGAACGGATACATGTAGACTACTACACGTAAATATCTGATAAATATCGGATAGTCATTTTACTATCTTGTTGAAGGATATCGAAAAACCAGATAGTGAAATTCAAATAATGAAGTTTGATGTGTAGATTACAGAACTTGCAGCAAGCTTGTCATCTAATGACTGCGGCTCCATAGCATAACACGGAGTTTCTTTTCACGCGCAAGTGATTGAGCTATATCTACTAAATTTTCGACAACATGCATCAAGTTTTGAATGTCATCCGCGACCGGGTCATAGAAGACTTAAACACGACAAAATCTATTCCACGTAATTTATGTCAACAAAAACCAACTTTTAATGCAACTTAAAAACGGTGTTTAGATCAGATATATTTCAATAAACAACTAATTTGCATTTGCTCTTCGGCAATAGCTTAGACCTACACATTCTAACTGCCAAATATTCATCCTGCAAACTTGAGTAAGCGATGTTTCACTTATGTGCCAGATGAATAAATATAACAAAACGAATCCATTTGCACTAGCATTTCTGATTCGTCACAGTCAAGATAAACACATGAGCTCAACAATGAAGCCAAAATAGCATTGTAAAATATTTCGCTGAGTATTGATGACATGGTATGAAACATCAGCACCCACATATCTAGTCCTATTTTCTAATGCAGTTCAACATTCAACATTTCAGCATTTAAATATGAAACATGCAGCAGTGAGCGCATAATTATTCAACTTATAAGTCTGAATAAATATACTCGCAAAAATATGAATCAAAATCTGAATAGTTAGGACAGAAATCATGCTTTATAGGACCGCATGGAATAATATACATCGATTTCGTGCATGCATTCCTTTAGAAGCACTACTTCGCCTGTCATCGGCAGTTTGATACAAAACCTACCTCTTCAGCAATTTTTCTGATTCGCGTTCATCAATTTTGATCCCGAGTTCGTGGAAAGATGATCTGATTTCTTTGGCATCAATAAGTCCTGGAAAATGGATAATTATGATATTTGCAATGTATGAAAATGAGTTAATTCATCAATAAACAATTTATCATCATGATTAGATGTCCAATTTTATGTGAAATTATTTGAGCAACGTTGACAGCAGGGGACATCAAATCAATCAGTGGGGTAGAATTCAAATTATGTCGAAAAGAGGCTTTTATGCAATGACACTATCAATAATTCCTCGTAAATTTCGTAATCCAGGATATTAATCCATTTGAATGAACGGGAATAAAGCACAAGGCAGGCTGTCTACCGAATAGAAAGTCAAAAAATGAGAAAAAATGACGAATTTTTCAAGAAAAAAATGAAAAAAAAAGAATTTTGGGGGCGGAAAAATGAAAGAAATTATAAAGTATTTACTAAGAATCGAACAATATAGGGTATCACTTTCATCATTGCAATAGCATAATGAAATTTTTAATTGACTCCTGTAGCATTTCCATCCAAACAACATGTCCGACAGTCATCATTCAAAAGATTATACGCTGCAAATCTTAAGGTTAAAAAAATCGTACATATCAAAATCGTGTACTCGCATGTAAAGATTTAATAAATACAATGAATGCATCATTAATTATCCATCACTGTATACCGTCTTTAGATATCGATGTCTCACTTAACATTACCTGCGTAACTTGTACATGCTCAACATCCAGTCAAAATAAAAACATTGGTGATAGAATAACAAAACCAATCAATTCATGAATAACTGCAAATATAGCTCATGGCTTCACATCTTCTTTCGATTTTTAACATTGTTCATAAGTTTCTCGAATGCACACTTTCGCTTCGATCTAATCTCTGCTCTTTTTATGGATTGTTTTGTATTTAATTCAAACACTATTTTGTATTTAAAGTCACACTAATTTAACGATGATAACAAACAAAGTCACACGAATAAAGCAAAATTGTCCTCTCATTTCTTGTTTTATGTGTTGCATACACGGACTTGATTCCATAGAACATAGGTCCGAAGTCAATGTTTGGCTAATTCAAGTGGAATCATCCGAGCAGCATTTATAACAAAAACAAAATACTGACCTCAGGTATTTTTTAACTGACTGAAATGACAAGAAGGAAAATCATCGAAGGGAAATACAATGAAATATGTCTACACTCTACATTTATTGTTAATTGTTACAGGATGTTTCCTGTGGTTCGTTGATTTATTAAAATCACCCATAAGATAATGAATAGCCCAAAAAACAGAGTGTTGCGGAAGTTTAATGATTCTCCATCAAGTTATACGACATCTGGAGTTCAGTGTATTAGTCAACAAAATCATAAAATCCAAAAAGTGGAGAGCTGATATCTCTAAGGATAATTTTTGAACTAGGCTAGTAGTCGGCAATTTACGAAAATCTATTTGAGAATGCATGATTTCGAAGAAAAAATGAAAAAAATGACAGCAGCAGCAAAAAAATGAAATAAAATGATATGTTACCAAAAAAATGAAAAAAATGACGCACTAGACAGCCTGCACAAGGGATTAAAACACATGTACATTGTTCATGTTTATGAAGGCGAGCTACACCAAAGTCTAGAAAATGAAGGTATGTAATTGTCAAGCAGCGTAAAAAGTCTTTATTTGCAGCGAAATTTCTTACGAATATAGCATTTTGTTAGATGGATTGGAGCATTGAAAATAAGGAAGCTTTAGAGCATAACTTGTTCATTTAGATTATCACAAAAGTCAACAGCCTATCTTGGAAAAATCGACAAAACTTTTTCATTGATCGACAGATGAATATCAGAATTGGAATAATTCCTTCTCCGTAAAATTATATATAATAATAGTATGTTTATTCAATAGACAGCAGAAGCTGATCATTTTACAAAAAAGTGAAAAGTAGAAGATTTACATGTATACACACTAAAAATCAATTACGAGAAGTTCTGTACTGCAGATGGCAAGAAGGAGTTTTTATACCTGTTGGTGTTACAAAAGATGATATTTGTTTTACGTCTCAATATTTCTGTTTTTTGTGGACGTTTTCTTTCACTCAAAGCTTTTGGCAAATTGTTAAAATAATTTCGACAGATGTTCATACGTCGGGAACTAAGTGTTTCCAGTGAATATTTTTGTAGAAGACGGTCATAATCATAATCATGATAATCGTATGGGATGTGTTCCATTATTCTTATCAGTCGTCTTTGAACAGATTCAATAGCAATTGATTGAGCTTTGGTGATTCCGAAGTGCTACACTGGAGCACCATATTCGAGGAAGCTTCGGACACAAGCATAGAAATACCGTATAATATCCTCATTTTGAAGTCCACATCGCATCATTTCACTTATAAAATGCATTCTCATTTGTGCTTTCTTTACCATTTTTTCAATGTGATCAGTTCAGTCCAGCTCATCCTAGAAATCTTATTCTTTGTAACTCATTTGGTGTATAGGTAATGCGTTGATCTAATTCCATCATAGATATGCTTACGAGCAGATACACAGTTTGCAAGAACCGCACAGCAATCCGACCGTAACCATGAAAGCCATCGATCGAAAATATTATTATTATTATTAAAAAATTATTAACAAAATCTAACGTACGCAGTTAACCTCTTAGTACAAATGCAGTTCCGGAGCATGAATGAAGTTATCAACTTCAAAGTTATGACATGTCAATGAACATTGTATTCTAGTAGTCAATATATCACAATATCATTGTACAGTATCATCGCGTCCTGGGTCTGGCACAACCAGTGCTCTTGTTTTGACTCAGCATCACATTTTACGTCACCTTGACCAATTCTCTGGAGTTGTAAGACTGTTGTCAGTCGATCTTTCCAAGGCGTTTGATCGTCTTCCTCATGCCACTATAGTTAATGCTTGCGAGAAGTTTCAATTGCCTCCATGTTTTGTTAAATGGGTTGTGAGCTTTTTATCTTTTCGTTCACAAAGAGTGTTGTATAATAATTCCTTATCCGATTGGTGTGATGCTACAAGCGGTGTGCCTCAGGGCAGTGTGCTTGGCCCTATACTTTTTACACTCTCTGTCGATGACTTGTCTCCTGTGTGCTTGAATACCAAGCTGATAAAATATGCTGACGATTTTTTATTTCTGCATTTTTTGCGCTGCAATGATGATGATCATTTGCAGAAAGAGTGGGATAACATCACTTGTTGGTCAGCAAATGTCGGTCTTCCTGTGAATGATCAAAAATGTTTTGTGATGGATGTTGTCACTAAAAAAAGTTTAAGTTTGCTTCCTATCCGTGTTGCTAACAGTCTGTTTCTTAATCAAGCGGATTCGTTTTCTTATTTGGGCATTGTTTTGTCGTCCGACATGAAGTGGAATGAACACATTGAGTACATTGTAAGGAAGGCTTCTCGACGAATTTTTATAATTCGAAACTTGAGGCGAGCTGGCTGTGACACCAGTAACATGTTGAAGTGCTACATCGCCTTTATCCGTTCCGTTATGGTGTATTCTTTTGCTTGCTTTTGTAATGCTCCTGACTACCTGTTGTATCAGATTAAGCGTGTCGAAAAAAGAGTGTGCAGAATCATTGGCATTTCTCTTGATGCCGATCAGGATGTAATTCAGTCTGCAAATAGTTCGTGTCAAAAACTCTACAAATCAATCTGTGCAAGTGACTCGCACTCCCTTCGTGAGCTGTTTTCTTTCCGTTCTGTCCGCAACATATCTACTCGCAATGCAAGTGATGTGGTTCCTAACTTTGCGAAAACCTGTCGTTTTAAGAATTCTTTCATCAAGTTTTGTAAATAGTTCGCGTTTTTATCTACTGTTGATTTTACTCTTACTTTGGTTTTTGATACTGGTAACCATTGCATTGCTTTCGTGTCTTCACATATTGTCATCACTCGATTTGTATTGTTCACCGATTCTGCATGCAGCTTGTGAACCAGTAAAGTTTATTATTATTATTATCACAGATAATTTCAGTAAATGAATAAGACAAGCTATTCCATTCTATCAAAGAGAATCACTATTAAAATTGACACTCCTCTCTACGTAGATGAATTAACTCCGCATGTGTTAACGTCGTGCCCAACATGAATGGAACAGTCGACATTGAATGGTGTAAGTAAGTAAGTAAGTGTGAGAATAATCTTATAGTTTCGTAATCATCAAACAATGACAATGAGATGTGTGTTTGATCTGATACATCTGACGTCGATCATATTCTGTTAATTACTTCCAAACAGTAACACTTCTCAAACCTGAGACAAGCTTCACTGCAGATAAAAATGCGATGTTTCTGTGTTTGTGGCCCTAGAAAGGACACCTTTAAACTATGGCGGAAGCGGTCAAAAATATTGCCGAAGGCAAGAACACGTTTGTTTCTTATAAAATTTATCAGGGGCTAACATTTTCTCCCCAAACAGAAATACGGAGAACAAACGGCGTGTATTGCCTTGTACTTGTACTTCACGAAGTGCTCGATTCTGCTAATTACATTTATATTGGAGCTCTTGGTGTGTTAAAACCTTGGTACTTGTCTCCTGGCACAGATACTGTATTTTTTACGGATTTTACGTCACTTTTTACCCCTACTGGGGCCTTGGACGGTGCTGACTTAGGTCAGACTTTGTTTGGAGCGTTGTGGTGCTTTGTAGTCCGGATGCCCTTCCTGCCGACTTCCAATGACACTTTCCGGGTTCGACCTCTGGACCATGAGATCGCTAGTCCAAGTACGCAACCACTGTGCCACGAACACCACACCTACGGACACCACTATCTACGTCAAAACATCACAACAGCCACAAGGTCTGAAGATATCCGAGTTCGTACCTCCAGTCATCGACGTTGCCATTCTCTATGCTCTCCATAGAGACCAGCTAATGATAAGACCAAAATATTTCATCGCTAGCTTCCTGGTAGGGAAAAGACTATTTTCAATTAAGAGAGCAAAAGAGGAACAACTTCAAAACATCTCATGATTTTTGTGGTCACATGTATGCTGCTATAACATGATAGAACTTCATTTAATACCACACTCGATTGGTGGCCCATTATCAAGCAATTGATAACAAAGCTTCATGTGTTGCATTATGGAATTTTGATTAGCTCATCATCAGCTCTCAGAATGCTTGATAAACAACAAATAATAATGAGTAACTTGCAAAGAAATGACAAATCTCTGTTCCATGCAATCCTGAAAACATCATAAATTCAGGAAACTTTGACATCCCTACCTACTTTTTATTGAATACTTGGACGAATTGCCGGACCCAGCATAACTATTGGCTGATACATGGAGGAACAGAGGTACTGGAGTAGACACAGGATCTATATCAAGTCAAGGTCATACAAGTGGAGTCCATTTAAATTCATTATTTCAGAGTCATTTAATTATACATATCAGTTATATTAGTAATTTTATAAGTAACAAAGTTGTTATAATCATTTTTAGACGTGGAGATAACCAGAAAATTCAGAAACAAGCTATTCTGATTACTAACGTGTGATTGGATAATACCTGCACGTGATGAAACGCCATTATAGATCCATATATGTGTTTTTGTTGCTTTTTCTCGACATGGTTTGAAAAACTTAATCATTTAAATTAATTTTATATTAATTCTATGTAATAAATAGTATTACACATAACAATATAAACATTGTTATGTGTTTGCAGACGTGATTATGAAATTTGTTCCTTAATATGTGTGACGTCACATGCTACGAGTGACAGAATACACAGGAACGCAAGCATTTTGCATCTGTCTTGTGTTTGATCACCGACTACGTTTTTTGTGCCCTTCGCCACGACCGCTACGCCATCAAAACCGTCGTTACATCCACTGTAAATACCGAATCGCTGCTGTGTTTCGACTGGGTATGGAGCGAAGAAAGCACGTAACTTGCATCTGTTTCGAATTCCCGAGGCCGACTACAAATTGTTTGAGAAAGCCATTCCTCGCGCCAAATTTAGAATATCACCTCCGACGCGCATTTGTTCACTGCATTTCGACACATCATGCTTTGACTACAGCTCTACAGATACGAACCCAAGTAGAGAAAAGTCAACTTTGAAGAATCCTCGTCTTAAAACTGGATCAATTCCTACAATGTTTCTCAACTGTCCATACTATATATCTCGACCAGCACCTACACCAAGAACAACAGCTACAAGCTCAAGATATATTGATCAATTCGAACCTTCGGCAGTGAGTGAACTATTCGATTCTTTAAATGAAACTGACAGAATTGAGAATCTGAAATCAATTATGGATTTCAAAGAGGTTACGTCGAATGCTCTCCGTGACGATGAATTATTGACTATTTATATCCACGATGAACAGCATCACAGGATACTGGGTCGCATGGAGATTTCATCTGACTTTACTTTCAATGGATATATTCTAGACTCCGTTATAAATGCCGAAGAGTTCAATCATCTCCTTAGTGTCAGTAAGCATGCAACATACTTCACTGAATTATCAAATTGTCTTACTGTAATCAAGAACAAAACGGAATTGCTTGACACAGGAGTGCATCAAAAATTGTATGATTGTATCAAAACACTTGACGAGAAGATAGACGATGATTTTCTAGATTTCATTTTGGAACAGTTGAAATTGAGGTCAATTTCTCCAAATCGGCGTCGATATTCATCGCAGTTATATGCGCATGCCTACTTTTGGCGATCGGCAGTTGCACCAACCGACATTTTCATATTTAAGAATAACTTCATACATTTTTTAGATTTTCATGGTATCGTCAAGGATCTGGTGGGACATACTTTATCTCCATCCGGAATCTTCTGTACACTGAGAAGCGAATCAAAGTGATCATGCTTTTGAAGGAAGGCATGAGTCTGTCAGACTTTTTCTCTGATGCGAACACAGATGCCAGCGACGTTGGTACGCCGATGTCTGATGAAGAAGTGGTGCTTCTTGAAATGTTAGATGAAAGACTTTCTTTCAATGATCTTCGATATCTCGAGAAGGACATAATATATTCAGTCGCGGGATAAAACCAGCTTTGTTTCGTGTCAGTGTTTTCAGCCTCCCCAACAAGTCTCCTTGTTGACACTTCTCATTTTGATAGTTTGAATCGTGGAGGTTGGACTCATCCCCAAGATACAATCCTGTTTACTTGCTCAGCAGCGGCGGCAGCTTTTGTTGTCTTGACGAGCGGAGAAAACGCAAAATTGTTTATGAGTTTTAGTCATCATAGAAGAACATTTTGTAAAATTTTGCATCACCTTTTGATAAGAGACATTCCGTCACTGACAGCATGTGATCATTTGAAGTGTGTTTTGTACATATTTTTTAACTGTCTCAGCAAGAACTTCTTACGAAATATCGATTCCCAAATTCTCACTGCTTCGAACTTCAGAAAAATTAATAAATTGATTTCTAGCACTGCAAAATAAAGAATTAGTTCAATACCGTCGTATTTCTCTCTCTCTCTATAGACTATCCAAACATACCAGCATTGAAAAACTGATTGATAGTTATTAGGTCCTATATCGTTACCGTATTCGATATGAAAATTGAGAACAAAAATAACTAATAAATATATAATGATGTAAACAGTTAAGTATGCAATTAAGCTGGATAAGACATTATTATTTACTATGTATTACTGGGACATGTAAGCATATGTGGAAGGGTATGTATGTAGGGTATATAACAAATGCAGGCATGACAATTAATTTAAAAATGTGTCCTAGAATACCAACTACAAAATTGTGATAAAATAATTTAGGACTCCACTTGTACGTGCATTATTTCTGTGTCCACTCCAGTACCTCTATTCCTCCATGGTCTGATACACGAAATTTACTGAAAATTGCAATCCCTGACTTTTACGTCATTTAGTCTGAAAATATTTTGGCCACAAATATTTGTCGTGGATGAATTCAATCATGCTCTTTGATCTGTTGATATTTTGACATAACTTGCACTCCGTTACACTGCTATCTTCAAATATGGTAAATCTCGTGATGCCAAACTTATAGAATTAATAAAATTTACGAATTTCATCTTTAATTGCTTACTTTAACATGCACATCCTTCAAATTAAAAAAATACGAAGGCGAAAGCAAGATAAATGCATGGTATAAATTTAGAGCTGTGTTGATTGCGTAGGCGTGTAATGTACAATAGCATGCTCATAACAATCAAGTTATTGTCTGCCTCCTTCATGGTACAATATTTGCAACTAAAAACCAACGTGCAAGTCGGTATAAATTGTCATAATGAGTCGACAATTAGAAATTGAAGACATACACTTGGTTAATTAAAAAAAATAGCTTTTCTGAAGTAATGAGCTATTCACTCAGCGACTACGTAATTATTAATTATGCAAATTCAAGTCCGAACAGTAAGAATTCTGCCATCCGTATGCTTACCGCTATGTGCAAGTCAAGTCCAAGAGTAGCCTGCCTCATCACTGTAAGAAACATCAACACGCATTTTTTGTGAGCTACATGGACATAGTCTTCTAAATGCGATCCAATCTGAATTAACAAATGCAGTCATGTCGGTCGTTACGATTGGATGTGAAAATATCAAAATATGATTGTGTGCCACCGAATTCGCATACAATAAAAATTATAAACAAATACATAATGTTTCGCCTCTGGCTATTTCACGCGCTATCTCAGTGATGAGAAAGATCCAGAAATATCCTCGAACCCACTCCCCCTTTATGTAAACTTTGAAATAGACTAACTCTTAAGGAAAAATTTCGTGGTGATTTTGGGTTGATGTTAACCCATGTCAAATCAAACGGTTAACTCAATTATTTGAAAAATGCATGATAGTCAAAAATGGTCATATAGAACATCATACACACTTCATGTGACTGAACGCAACCGGGTACTTTTCCCACGGGCCATCATAAAAGATCTGTTCATCTGTCATGGCCCATAATCATTCCAGTTCCTCTAAGAGACACCATCGCCATTTTGCTTCTCTCTCCAGGGTATTGATGATCTATTTCCGGAGTATTAAACGCCAAGTGTCCCACCGGATGTGATTTCAAGTCACGAGATGACCCGAAACAGTCTAACAAATTTGGAATCCTGGAATATTCGCATCCCTGCACGCTACTGACTATAAAAAACAAGAAAGTTCTATATAGTCTGGCAGCCAGAACGAGTTTCTGCAGGGAACGAGGCCGAAAGTGAGACTTTCACAGAATGATGTGCACCCTATGCCTACTACGAATCGGCACGTCTGCCGAGTTCTAGTGAGTTCCTCTTCTTGTCAGACAGAATCAAAGAAAAACACATGTAAATCCAATGGGACGCAGATTGCAGTTTTTGACTAAAACGAAATTTTGTATGTTTTCTCTGATTAAACGAAAAGTACCAAGCCCAGTCATAATTTTTGGCATGAAATGTCTTCAGGTCATTTCCTTTCAGTTTCATGCTCCCCTGTCCATAAAGCTAATCACATTTAGATTTGGCGAGCCTCTTACTGTCGGCAAACATAGACGTTTTGAGCAACTTTATCCACATTCAACCAAATTCTCACATACGTTGCCGATCAGATGCATGATAATAGCACATGCACATCATAGGAAATGACCTGTAGACATTTCATGCCAAAAATTATGACTCTGGGCTTGGTACTTTTCGTTTAATCAGAGAAAACATACAAAATTTCGTTTTAGTCAAAAACTGCAATCTGCCTCCCATTGGATTTACATGTGTTTTTCTTTGATTCTGTCTGACATGAAGAGGAACTCACTAGAACTCGGCAGACGTGCCGATTCGTAGTAGGCATAGGGTGCACATCATTCTGTGAAAGTCTCACTTTCGGCCTCGTTCCCTGCAGAAACTCGCTCTGGCTGCCGGACTATATCAGGCCCTAAATTACTGAGAGATAGTAATTGATCTGCTTGATTTCATTCCTTCAAAAAAACGTACCAGTTACACTGCTCTAACAAGAAATGGGAGAAAAGTGATCAGGACGCAGCTTGTAAAACAGAATATGAAGAAACAAACTGAAATAGGTTGATCCTATCATGAAAATTCAAGTATTTACAGTCTGCACACTCTCAATTTGAATATCTACACTTATTCGATAATGTGGTAACTAAAAAATTTCAAATGTCTATGGTTCAAGCCATAGTACGATTAGCGGAATTACACTGCATTACTGTAAAAGTAATTATGAAGGCCTATACATGTACATGTCATGCACTTTAATCAGGCGAATCGGCATGGTCTTCTACTAGTAGCATTCTGAACATGCTCTGTGGATGGATTCTGTCTTTCTAATAAGATCAGATTAGTCAAAACGCAACTGGCATTCATGGTGAAAATAGCTCCAAAATTAATGCTGAGACAGCCAGTATGCCATTTACACTGTCCATTCCTCTCCGCTAAATTGTGAATGATATAAAATTGGATTTCGATTATTTGTCGTCTCTGACAGCGAACTCTTGGCAACGACGACATGCCGCAATAAACATGTTCTCGTCCTCTTCCCTATCAACCTGAATTGATTGAAATAATGGGGTTTTTTGATGATTTTCCATGTGACTGTGTAGTCGAAGGAATCTACAGAAAAATTGCCGTTCTTTCCTAATTATCTCTTTTCTAACACTTTTTACATGTGTATCTTATTTATTTCATTTCATTGTGTAGAAATTAAAGAGATAATTTGGAAAGAATATCAATATTCCGTAGGTTCCTTCGACTACACAGTCACATGGAAATTAATTAATCTGAGTAATGAGACAGTGTTGTCTGATTCTGGCTCACTCTCCTCTATTTGCTTACCCAAGGACGTACTTTATTAAGTGAATATACCAGGACGGTGGACTGCCGATTTAGTGCAAAATGTTTTGAAGGCCGATTACTCTGAATAAGAGAAATTCAGACAACTACTCTGAACAAGACAAAAATAGCAGGTAGCCATACTTCGAGCATGAACTTTCTAATGGCGGTATTAGTTTTGTCGAACTACCTCATCTTCATACTACATAATTGATTTAAAAACATGTACATGTGCACATGTGCATTTTTCGCAAAAATTCATATGTACAGACCATTATTGAAAAAAACGAAGTGCTTGTATTTTCAACAAATATATTGTTAACAAGACAATGAATGTATCGTTCTTCTGGGACATGAGGAAACAATAAGTAGTCTACAAAAAAGAGTTTATTTTGAATCACAAAGCGATGATCACTTACACGTTATGTAATAGTGAGTCAAGTGAATTTCATAATTTTTCCGGTTACTGCTCCTTCGATCCGGTGAATGTTTCCGTTTTAATGATCGAATCGTATCTGAATCACGGGCAACCATTCCTTTCATTAGGATGTTAGCTAAACGACGAGCAACTCGTTCGCGATCAGAAACTGTATGAAAATAGATCGATTCCATAAGCATAAGAAGAGCTCGAACAAGTCTGTTGCTACATTTCATTGGTGATATAAGACGAAAATATTCGTAGGAGATGTGGCACAACTGCAACAGACTTTCACAAGGCATGGATAATTTTCCACGAGAGAGTAGAAGAGTAAATTGTGAGGAGCTATCAATACTGTCATCTAACATAGAACTTCGTTTGAGGTCTTCATGCTTGAAAGCAATGTATCCAGCTATATAGAAGAGCACGGATTTTTCACTGTCGCTGCGCGAATCAGAATTTACATCAACAAGCAAAGAATCATCCATGGACAGTAACTAAGGTTCAGTGAAATCAGAAGTACAGCATTCACTCCTTGGAATTTCCGACTTCTCCAGTTCAATCTCCAGCTTGTTATAAAGATCAAGGCGCCTGAACTTTGCACTACTTAATATTTGTTCGACCGCTATGTGATAGTTCCCTCCGCTCTAACCATAACGGGGTTAAGCCGTTATCAAATTTATTACCGATAGGCCTATTCAGGCTACTTCAAGCTATGCTGCAATGAACACCAATTCATGTTCTGAACGTAGGTGTATAGGCTTTCATCTCAGTCGCAGTCAAATTTAGTTCGTAGGGCCTATTGCTAATACTATAGTCATATTTTCTGAAAAAGACTATCACTAGTTTTGTGACAAGTACGCGTACTAATGGAAATGTAAAATGAAAAATGGAAAGTACTAGAAGGTATAGGCCTATAACCGGACACTCCTGTACTTTACTGGTCCCTATATAGGAATGTGTGAAACGACCTCCTGTACTTCACTGGTCCCTAACCCAATAGGGACCAGTAAAGTACAGGAGTGCCGATAGCCGTATAGGCATTATGCCTACTGAAGAGAGTATGTACGTACGTCCTTCCTAAATAATGATACGTCTTCAAGATTTAATGTCAGGTTTACTTACATAATGAAAAAAGTTAAGAATCCGTAAATTGTTTAGTACCAAATTATTTTATTAAACTAATTAATAACAGATATCAAAGATTACTACATATATTCATGTATGATATAAACTTACTTTGATTGAATAACAAACGGATGCTAGAGTTTCATTCAGCGACACCATGTTGCAAGAGGTTTCATTTGCATAATAGTGCAAATTGTTATCCTTCGCATAACGGTAACATTCCTCGCAAAATGTATTCCAGCTTTCAGGAATCTTATCCTTCGCATTAAAGATTGAGAGTTCGTCTTCAAGGATATTCCTACCTTCAGAGGTGACTTTGCGTAGCGTAGCATTCCTCGGCGGCGCAGGTTGTTGTTGAATACAAAAAGATGGTGGTATATCGGCGAAAATCGACGGAGGATGTTTAGGAAGAAGAAATCTTTTCACTTTCACCATTTCACACTTAACGGGCCAATGTTTTTCACAGACGAAAACTTTGTCACTGTTCGGACGGTTAGGTAAGGCTTTTATCCAGCGTTCTTTCTCAACAGGATCAGATGGGAGTGAATAGATGGGCACATAGGGTTCGTCGACACTCAAATAATTGCTCCGACAATTGCCAACACTGCATTTGTTCGGCATCTCGAAAGGAGCATGCAGCGATAATGCATCTTAATGGCAGTCGATTCTTAAAGATACCAAGCGTGCTATTCATACCGTGCTGACTGACTCACGCTGCCTGAGGGAAGATAGGCGCTGCACACTGTGCACACAGAATTGCGTTGTGTGATAGCGCGCAGCAGCTTGTCGACAGAGGTGGAGCTGACAGACAATCGGCCTTCAAAACATTTTGCACTAAATCGGCAGTCCACCGTCCTGGTATATTCACTTAATAAAGTACGTCCTTGGCTTACCTCAGCTTATTTTTTTGCCACAGAACCGACTTCATTGATAAGGCCTAAGAGCATTGCGGCACCTTGAGATCTCTAATAGAACCATTAAAAATCTAACTTATGAGCAAATGAGCAATAAATGAGCAAGCAATAATCATTTAATGATTATCTTGTGATCATAGAAGAAACTTTGTGAAGTATCCATTTACTTACCATCAGCATTGCGGTCCATCTTCTGGAAAGACAATCGAAGTTTTTTATCATGTTCCATGACGTATCTAACGAACTCCGAAAAATTGATTGTGCCATCTTTATTGCTGTCTGTGCGTCCCAAGAATTTCTGCAATTGAGATGTGAATAAGATAAACAGGAAACCACAAACACTTGAGACTTTTGTGAGAATATAACTCAATGAAAAAACAATCTAAAATGTTGTGTTTGCAGGGTACATTTAGGATTCAAATATCTGAGTAAGATATCTTGACACAGACCGTTTTATAGGTGCATGGACCATAAAGAAGCATATTTCCTGACGCAATTATGGCAACGTATCGAAATGTTGGTTAAATTTTAATAGATTCAATACCACCTGGGGAAGTCCGATAGATTAATGACTCAAAATTGTAATTCATAAGTGGCATACATTGGAAAACAAACCCGAGTCAATTTTCTTTGACGCAAAATTTCAATGGGCAAATAAAACCTTTTGTCACAATCTGTATTTTCCCATTGTGTAGGCCTACATATTAGCAGATAAAGTGAATGAAGAAAAAGAAGGCAAAGCACAAATAAGAGCTGTCGCTAAGAAACATGCTATTCAATGTTGAGGATGCTGAATGTTAATACTTTAACCCATATAAAGGGATATGTTCCATAAGCCAAGATAACATTGGCTAGCCTTGGTCAGCAAATTTGCGAACGAACAAGCCTTATTGACAATGCTTGCGAAGATAAATTTGTAATATTTTATTCAAGTTGTGTTTAATTCTTTTGATTTCACATTCTTGAAATAGAGCAAATATTAGTCTAATACCGAACAATTTAATTAATTCTTTCTTACATACCGTCGATATTTTGAGCATGAAATTAAAAAATCCTATCAGCTCCAAGACTATGTCAACTTAATCGAAATCGGTTCAATCTTCCTCAGCCTAACTCAAACTTGGCTCCTCAATTCGAATATCACATTGAGGATCAATCAC
This sequence comes from Prostheceraeus crozeri, assembly GCA_907163375.1. Taxonomy (NCBI): domain Eukaryota; kingdom Metazoa; phylum Platyhelminthes; order Polycladida; family Euryleptidae; genus Prostheceraeus; species Prostheceraeus crozeri. Next base: position 17,537 of record CAJQUW010011343.1, on the reverse strand, counting down.
TCCCTTGTTTTGAAGTCATCTGCGCTTTTGGGTTTCGTACATCACATTCAAGTCACAAAGCTGACTGATGCGCATGAAAATTGATTGCTATCTGTCGCCAATTCGCAATAGGACGGATAGGTGACAAGTTATCACCCAAATCTGGATGGTCTATCTGCTATAGAGCGTAACCGCAGTCGCTGTTTTAATGACGTTCACAAGTCCTACATAATTTTAATTTTTAGTGATGAGAGATATGCGTAGTATTTCTACAAAGGCAATAATATAATGGTATGCAATAATTTGTCTGAATTCTGACGCATTCTCATTAAATTTTCATAGATTTTCTCTCTCAGCGGTAGATGAATACTTGCGATCAATTGAAGATAATTAAAATTAGCTTCAATTAGAAATCCTTGAAAGCCATGCAATGAGGACTAACCCCATCCATGTCGGACTCTGAAGAAGATCGCTATCCCGAAATCGGGGGTGGTGGAGGGGGCGATCCGTCAGCCTTCAGCTTCCTAAGTATTGCTCCGGATCACAAATCACCTGAGATTTACAGTGAAGAATATTTCGTGTGTGATCTCTTTAATGGTGGTGTGCATTTCTCTAGAATGCAAACCTCAAAATCTGCAATTCTGGCAGATTTTTTTAGATTATAAAATTTTTCCGAATTTTGATTATTCATAATACCTTGGAGGGTCGGAAACACTGAGGCTTCGAAACACCTTTTCATTCGCATCTCATTACAATGACTATTTGACATGAATGATAAAAAGATTGCTTGCTTGACTTTACAATTGGAATAGCTGACGGTTACTTTTAAACGCATGGTGATCGAAACTGCAGTTGTTGATGGCAATCAAGAAAACACAATCTTCTCGACATGGTATAAATGGTCGTCGAGTTTCCTTGATTGCATTGACTGCGCACAATCAACCAATCGTCGTCCGATACGGAGCATAGGAAAACCTTCGCTCTAAACGCAAAACCATCTGCGGTCAAAACTCATTTCCACTTTCGACGCGTCATTAATAATATACAGAATGAAAGTCTGCGGTTATCGGAAATTTGCCCTCAACACGACGCGACACAAAATCCAAACCGCCTACGACTAAAACGATATGTCTTGCGAGTAGTTCATTTAAAATACTATCCAATACAAAACATAATTGATTGGAGGAGATTAAATCATCTTAAAAAACAATTAAGTAGTTAAACATAGAATTAGATTAAAACCTCAATGATAATGGTTAAAACAACTGTAGACCTGTGGCCAGTCTAATCAAAACCTGTTTTATTCGCTGGTTTTAGCGAATTACCCCCTGAGGAAGAGCGAACGCTCGAAACGCGTAGGGGTTGTACATATCTTTTATTTAACTATTTTAATCTAGTCAATAAATTTCAAGGAGAGACGAAAGCTGTTTTTAGCATCAACTCAAGTAATCAAAAGCTGTTTATCAAGTTGCTATGGAGTCTCAGGGTGCACCGTCTGTTGTTTATAAAAATCCTAACTGTTGAAAATGCACTTCGCTTGCAGCAGAATTGACTGAGTTGACAGCACTGTCGTTCAGCAGGTATTTACTGGTCTGCTCAAGTTCGGTTCACCACCAGACTGAGGGTACGCACAGAAGGCGCTTGATGCTGGTGGCTCAGTCATCCATTAGTCACCTGTATACATACGTATACATTTGTGCATTGGTCTTTTGAAAATCTAGCTGTCAGTAGATTCAAAGGGTCCCTGGCGAAAATCGACTGGTCCGAAATCTCGGTTTGATAGAACTGTCATAGAGAAAGTCACGAAATAGAGTTCGAGCAGCAGATACTTTCTCAGCAAAATCTATAACCCATGTTCCTGTTGAAGTTTTAGCCGAAAAATCAATTATCTCTGACAGTTCGTGGAAGCTGGCCTGAAAAGGTCTGCTTTCAAACTGTCAGAGGCTATTGGGTTTCCAGCCAAATTTTATCAGAAACATTGGCTTTAGATGCTGAGAACGTTTCTGCTTCACTGAGGCCTTCCCCGGGACAGCTTTTGATAATGATAATGATGATTTATTTGCCGAAAAACATAACATTTAAAATACATGTACGACATCACGAGAAATCAAGGCAAATAGAAGCCCGAAGATGGGCAGAACAAATCTGACAAAGGGTTGGTACGCTGAATCTGCCGGTAAGGTCAGGAAGAATTTGGTCACCAAATGTCATTCCGCTGAAAGTACGATCCTATACAACGCTTAAATTCAGTTACTGTTCGTACATTAACTTCAATAGCTGAGAGGTTGTTCCAATGTCGAATGACGTCGATGGTGAAAAAGTAAGCGCGATATGAATGATGCGATGTTGAAATAATCAGTCTTTTAGGATTGCCTCGAGAGGTTCGGTGGGAGATGGTGAAAAAATATTTAGGAATTAGAATAGTCATGTCATTCAAAATTTTGAAGAGAAAGATCAATTTGTACCTGAATCTCCGGGCATACAATGAGAGGAGGCCAAGGTTGAAAATGCGACTTCTATAATTAATGTCACGAAGATGTGGGAAGAAGCGTGTGAACGTTTTTGAACTCGTTCAATTTGTTGTATGACTCCTTTTTAAAATGGACACCAAATAATGTTTCCGTATTCTAGAATACTGCGAACATAGGATTTATACGCGTTCAATAGCAAAACAGTCTCACGCGAGATAAAGGTCTTCTTTATCATACAGAGGATAAAGGTCTTCTTTATCGTACATTTTATGAACACCATTTTGAGAGCATTTTGACTTGACATGATTGAATGAATGCTATGTATCTATTCGTCTTTGATTCTTCTATCGTCGTGGATGTGATGTTTTCTAGATAGCGTGCTTTTAGGTAGAACGGTATTTAAGTTGAGCAAACGAAAATAAAGCACGATTTAATTGTCAAAACACAAACACCATCGTGACATAGAATGCGTTATTTCCCAAGATGATAAAGGATGAATAAGCAGCATTCTTTTACTCAACTGGCACATGTATGTATCGGCTGAAGACCAACATATGTAGGACTATACTGTATACTATAAAGATAATCATGTGCCGAGACGCCGAAAGGAAATAAATCAGGAGATGAGAACAAAATTGACTTAAATCATTCCGGGAGCTATAAACGCTTCTGACTTGTTTGCCGTCATTAGCATAGTGTACCCTACTGTGAAGAATCCGACGCTCAGATGCAGATAAGTCATCATCCGAACCAGAGACTTCTACAATAATGAAATAATTCAAATCAGAGCTCGGGTTCAAAATTTGAACTAGCAAGCACGAACGTAGTTCTTCATTGCGTTCAATGCACAAACGATAGGTAGGTGGGTGTGCATAGAAAACCGGGAACAAACCAATATGGCCAGCAATAGAATAAATCCAATCACATGCCCAGAACCCGAAAGGAAAAAGTACGTATTCATGTGTTACACATGTAGAGCGCAAACTAGGGTGATGCAGAAATTGAAAGTTCTTATTTTTGCAACTCCACATACAAGTACATGCTTGTATATAAGCTTATTCCATGATCTGAAAAAAATCACATGCAAAATTGAAAGCGATGTTCAAAGATTTGTATCACCGCTTCAGTCTGCAATCAATAAGAAACACGAATTACCTTTCTGCAGTCTAACTTTACATTTCGATCATCTCACATTGGACAAGGAACAGACTTAATATCACTCATGATCATTTATAGATCTTTACACAGCGGCTGCCGACACCGCTATACTATCGACTTCGGAAGGCGTAGGACGTCGAAGGCCCGTCACGGTTTACTTTTAGCAATAAAATCACTTCGAGATCAAAATTTTCTTTCTCTCGGGAGTTCGGACTTTCTCAATGCAAAAGATCTGGAGATCGCCCCAATTGTAATAAATATTTTGTCACAAAGTTGGATTTTGATGATGTTGGGGCGCTATTCCGATTACAAGTACGATACCAAAGATAAATTGCTTCTGATTCTCATATTTTGTGAAGGTTATTTTGCGCTTCCACCAGAGTAACACCATGTTCCACTCTGTCGTTGATCACCCTCAAGTAAGTTTTTGACTATACACTAAAAGTTAGGATACCTATTGCGACCTTCCAAGTTGAGCTTTGTAAAAAAAGTATTCTAACTATTGTGCTACCTGTGCCCCGAAGTTGTGGATTTCGAAAAAATGCTTTCGAAGAATTTTGAGTTTAATGTGAAGAATATATATAATGGAGCGTTCCTGACACCGTAAATACCATCTCGCGTTGTGAATCGCACATGGAATTCGAAATAATAACTGTGTCGATGGACTAATCAAATAATGAGTTTCATCCTCAGTTGAAAAATGAGATAGCTGAATAGCTGCCATTTCATCCATTATCAAGAAACAGAGGACATAGTTCACATCTCCCGTTGAGTTGCAGATCAATATTTCATCATGCTAGGCCTACTTGGAATAAGCAGTATTTGTTAATTGACAACAATGTACCGTCAGCGTGGCCTCGTGAAGAAGGTGCGAGCTTGTCTCAAATGCGGACTACGGTTTGATTCCTGGGTCGAGCGAGTGCGGTCGGGGAATCAAGGATGCTGGTGTCTTTTATTGACTTAATAGTTATCATTCTTTAGATATTCAGCATTTGCCAATATTTGCAAGCGCACTAACGCGCATGACAGCAATGTGTTAAAAGCAGTACTTAAAGAACAGTTGAAATTTTACTGAAGAAGGCTGTGTTGGCTTGTTCCTTCCAAGGAATAGGGTTGCAGACTGCAGAAACTCAAAGTAGTGTTCACGTGAACACTGTTTTGGATCCGCCACTGGAGACAGATGAAGGTAATCTTTTTGTTTTACTTGCATCGGATGTCTTCAAACACTCCTGTAACAAACGCTCGAAAAATCAGGATCACCACTGTGAGCAAAAACGCTCAGAAATACGTCAGCGAGAATCATCTCCAAAATACGATAACGCCACTCCAGCATTGTCAGTTCCCTACTTTGACTTTTCTTGAATTGGACACATTAGCATCGATATCCTTGTCAATCTGTTCACAACTCGACTCAAGGTTCTTCAAAATATCTGACCAGCCTTCAATACATTGGTTTAGACAATCACAGCGTGCTCCATCCTACATCAAGTAGAAAGATAAATTTCTTAGCATTCTCCTTTTTCAGGCCATCACATGATCATAGGTCTGTCTGATGATTGATGTCACCTCAGCAATGTCTTCAATCATCGATTTTTTTTTCTAAACCACGATTGAGATCAGTGATCTAAATCAAGCGTCACTAATCGTGCCGACCCTCTTAATAGGCCGAGTCGGCTATGCAACTATCTCAATTATAAGAATGATTTTAGAAAGTTGGAAAAACACATAGCACATTAGATGCAGCTTTTCTGCCATTTAGAGGCCTGGCAGCCGGGCAGCATGCTTCAGAAATTCAGTAATTTCTAAAATGTGTGAAGAATTGGGTCATCAAGATGATGAAAAAGCCACAGCATGATTTAAGAAATGGAAAAAAGATTGGACATCAGACATCACTTCAACCTTCATACCGCAATTGAGGAACAAACAAGACAGGAGTGAAAAAAGCCATGAAAAGTATGCGAGATCAATATACCCAACTATATATATATATATACATATATAAATAGAAAATTAATTTAGAAAATTCTGTCGTAGACGGCTAACTAACGCATTTCACAACAACCCTAAGCATCCATTTCAAACCGAATCATGCATGACTAGCACAACAAATAATTGTACATGAGCGTAAGAAAACTGACTCAGGGTTTTCATATCTTCTTGTAACTTTGATAGTTATAATAACTCTGATACACATACTGAAATACTCACCTCAGCAATGTGCGTATTGTCACTTCGACCAATGTCTTTGTTGTCCAAAGACTTATTTATATCATGAATACAAATTAATCCGTCTTTGTTTTTGTCTAACTTGGAAAATAATGCAGCTAGTCGCTTTTCATCCTCAACACTCAATTTATCTGCTTCGATTGAAGCCTTCGAACAGTTACTATGCTTCATTTATTAATCGTATAGCATCGAATTACACAAAAACTCATGTGTAATTTCTGCTTTACAATAGAATGACAGCGTAGGAAAGCGAATAAATGAAATGCATATGCTGAAACTAAATTGCTAAATATTTAAATCCGGACGTGTTTACTAAAGAAGTCTATTACAATAAAATTTTCTAAGTTTTAAGTCTAATACAAAAAAAGCCCAACGAGTAGTTAGTAAAGGGTTCACTACTGCATGAAATCGACATAGAAATTCGTGTTTTCGCTTTGCTCAAGCTGGACAGACTAGCATGGTTAACAGATGCTTCCTTATAGTAGTTACAGCATCTGGGATATACGCCAACTGCTAGATTTTACTGCTTAATCAATACATAGAGAGCACAGATTCTGCAGATTTATTGTTGCAAAAAATTGTCTAGTCCGAATAGAATCGGTAGATAATGCATTTCTCTTTGAACCATATCATTGACTATAATTTTGTTGTCCAACAAAAGTACGATGACAGATTGTTGATATCGACCTCTTCACCACCCCCAAAAAATGAATCTGGTAGATGATTCAACTGTGAATATGATTTTGAGTGACAATCTATTACCGAACACATCCAGAACTTTAGTCATATACTCTATTGAATGTTCTTCTACGAGAATGCAATTATGATTTTCTTGCATCGAACATGGAATTATAGATGCATGACGATGACTGTGTGTCTTGGACAGACGTGTGATCGCTTCGAAATCAATTATCCCACATTTTTTGTTTGTTATTCCACTCTAATTATTTCTCTATGATTTGAAAAACAAATTTGTAATTTCGAGTTTCATCACCTGTATTGTAAACAACACGCTGCGTAAGAAACTATCCATCTTCAGCTGATGCGTTTTATTACTATCGTCCTTTTTTTCAGTTGCCACTGAGAATGACTTTTTGAGTGATATTTTCTTTGCTATAAAAAACCCATTTAAACGCAGAGCCAATTTTTATTTTGAAGGTACTGGCTTCTGTTGCCACTTCTTTGATGGCATTAAGCAATGCAGTGCCTGTCGTTGCTCGTTGCTACTCAAGAAAGTCAATGTATGCATTATTAAAACGGTTTTGATTTGTTCATGCATCTTATCATCGAAGTTGAGCGATAATGCGGGTCGCTGCTTTCAACACTGCTTGGAGACGGCGCAAAAAACCGATCGAGGTGCTGGGGAAAAGGGTGCATCGATAGTCAATAAGAGATTACACGAAGTCGTGAGACGGATTTGGATCGTCAATCGCTAGAGAGCGTATGATTGGTCTCAATTGGCGTAGAAAAGCACCAGGTTGGACGGCAAACGGCAGTGATATTCCTGGATCACATCGAGATTGCGCGCAGATTCGACACGTCTGATGTGCTGATGAAATGCTGATGTTGCCGGTTTCATGGTTGCGGAGATCCTAGCCAGACAACAATGGCGCTTAACTAGGCAGCATTTAATTTTGATAAGGCCATAAAACTGAAACTTTAGGGTTCGTTGAATTGTCGACAAATAGCGTTGTACAGTTTGAAGCTGTTCCATGCGATTTGTCGGGAAAGATGTCACCCAGCAGAGAACGGCGGATTTAAAACCACACTGGTTTTTAAGACGGATGAGCAGAAATTCGTGATCAACATTACCAAGCGCCGCTGACATGTCAAGCAGACTCTAAAATGTCACATGTTGCCAGAAAACAGCAGTAAAAGCATCCGGTGGGACTCGTAACAACGCCGTTTTGGTTGAATGATTCTGTCTTTAGGGCGACTGTTGCTGTAGCAATAGACTTTCTTTAAGAAGATATATGATTGTTGGTTGGGCAGCGAAACGTTCGAAGACTTTTGATGAAAAGGGTAGATTGAACATCGGTCGGTTATTTGACATGTCGTCGGATCAAGACTCATCCTCTTGATGTAAAGTTTCACAATGGCACATTTTAGGCTATCAGGTTATTTTTCACCATGTAGCAAAGCGATGACTATTTCAGTAATGAATGGCAAGAGAAGGTCAGTGCCATTTCTTACTATTGTATAGGCTACTGAACTGATTGAATATTGCGTTGCACTTATAATTGTAGTTGTCGCTTCTATTCAGCATTTTCTAAAGAATTGTTAGTTTTGTGACTCAGTGGATAGCAGAGCCACGTTGCAAATTGATTCACTTGAACACGTAACATAATTCGGAGATCCTATATAGCTGCTACCTCAAATTCTCACAGGATTACAACCTACGTAGATGGCTGTCATATATTTTTTTGAAGAGACAGCAAACATTCACCTTGTCATCAACACACTGAGAATGTGCTAACAGTTTCATGGCAGATTTTTATTGTTGAGAAAATCTTTCAACTATTAAATAATTAAGAATAGAAGTTTGAACTTCGAAGCATCAGCAGTTTCACTTGCGTTGATTTGATTGATATCTTATGTATTTTCTTATTTACGTTTTCAGAATTTCTTGAAGTACGATTGTGAGTCACATTGATATCATCCCTTAATTGGTATTTGCTTCGGTTTTATCAGTTGATATCTTCCTTTCTTTTTGTGATTATCAGCAAAAGTTCTATATTTTATGCATTGGACCTGAGCTTGGCTATGATTTTCATTATACAGGGTTTATAACGCGGGAAAAATCAGGGAAAAATTGATTTCTGGAAAACCGGGAAAAATCAGGGAATATTGAAATTTAGAGCAAAAAGGATTAGATGTGTTCATGACTGATGACAACATCAACAAAACTGCCCACTGTAAAAAAATAGATATTTCCATGCTTTTGATATAAGCATCACTATTTATATCGCTTGAAGATTTTATCAATAAGCACAAATTCGCAAGAATTAGATTGATTAGTCATTGGTCAAGCATCTACAACTTTAATTTTAAAATATTGTACGCCTGATTTATGAATTTTCAGTAATTTAAACTGTTTTCAGACAAGGAGGTCAATTGCTTTTATGTGCTTTCTTAGTTTGCTGCTGCGCTTTTTACCGAAGCTGGATCCAGATTCTCTCTGCTTGTTGGGAAAAGCTGCTTTGAATCTGTCCGGACGGAATGTGTATACTCAGCCGAGGAAGTCTGGATCCCCGGCATTAGAACGGGAATTTCGTTCTCTCATCCGACTCACGCCGTTGATGTGAGGACCGATCAGGTTGATCGTTCCTCGCCTGTCTCAATGAACGAGTTATCTCTGCAGATTGTTCAGCAGGTTCAGATCTCCCACGCCTTGTGCGTTCGTGTGCAGTACATGGCTGATTAGGACTCAGATGACACAGTCTGAAATATGAAATGGTACGTGACTCATGTAGATGCATCGCGGACAAATGGATGTTCACGGTGGATATTGGATTGGAGACAGGGAGATGACAAGATAACGGTACCTGACTTCTAAATTTCTTGGACATGTTGTTACATCTGATTTGTACAAAGCTAGTGAGGAATCTGTCAATGACCTGATTAATTCTAAACTCCTGAAAGTGGTAATGGATGGTCCAAATTTCAATATCGCAACACATCATCTGTTGAAGAATCTCGTGAACATGATGATACACAAATTTTGGACGTTGGAAGTTGCTCCCTGCACATCATCGACGGTACGCTGCGAGCTGGAGACAAATATATCAAAAAATGATAGTTTAACGTCACTGCTCCCCCATGTTCACATTGAGGTGATGAAATTCCTGCGAAGCTGTTGGGAAGTTTTTGAAGATCTTACGTCTCGTTGAGTGGATTATTGACGTTTCACAATGACCCACACGTACGACCCAAATATTGTGCGACTCGATGGGTTGAGAACGTAGCAGTTGAGGAATTGATCATCGAACAATTGCCAAACTTGCTAGCATATGTTGAAAATATCAAGAGGCAACCTGACACGTCGTCCTACAAGAACATAAAGGAAATGCTAAATGATCCTCGGCTCAAGGCTAAATTGTGTCTTTTCGTCACGATAACCTAGGAATTTCAGATTTTCCTGAGGAAATTTCAACAGGACAAGCCCATTGTTTCATTCCTGTTTGAAGCCCTAGCGAGCATCATAAATTCGCTGTCGAAACGGTTTATCAAACCATATGTTATGAAAACCTGTCAACAGTTCAAAAACTGAAGCTTCCCATGGTTGAGAATATTTCTTGCAACTGAAATCAATTGACATCAACTTTGCAGCGATATCAGCCTTAAGATCGGTAGGATGAGCGGACATACATAAGAAAGAATGTTCCTAGAAATGTCTGGAATTCCTGAATGCTATTTTGATGCATTCCAAATATCTATTGTTCGAGGGGTAATCTTGCTTGGATCCGTTGATTGTGGCCTCAGATTCCAAACGGAAATTGATGCCATTATATAAAACTTTGGATGAACTGGTGGTCAAAAAGTGGATCACTGTATTCGAGGCATATCGCATCAGGAATCAGTACATGTTTCTGACATCAAACAATTCCTTGAAGTCTTACTTGCAGATGTTCGACTAAAAGAAGAGACTGACTTGATGAGTTTCTGACATCAAACAATTCCTTGAAGTCTTACTTGCAGATGTTCGACTAAAAGAAGAGACTGACTTGATGACTACTTATTCCATTGTTTTCAAAAAGGTAATTCTTCTCCTGAGCTGGAACAATTAGTGCGAATCATTCTCTGTTTGAGCTATGGACAGGCTACGGTGGAATGTGGCTCCTCGGTCAATAAAAAGATGACAGAAAAAAATAAAAAAGAGAATTATTGCTCAAAGAACAGTCAAAGATGATACACGCGCTTTGATTGATGGGCATGCTCGCAATTTTGACGTATCCAAGAAACTGATTTTGTCCTCTAGAAATTCCACTGAGCGATATTGAGAAGCTAGAACCAAGAGGTCAAAACAGGCATCGTGAAAGAAAAGAAGAGGAAGGCGTCAGAAAGCAAAGATGTCGGATTATGAAGAAGAAACTTTTGTCGCAGATTGATCGTGTTGACCATGGTATCCACTCTGATAAAATAGGCTTTTGCGTTTTTATTTTGCTATGATCTTGTCCATAATCACGGTATTGATCTTCATGTATTTGTATTACACAATCTTTGCAATATTTTTTTACGACCCAAAAATTAGTGGCATGTATATCAGGAGGCTAATCTATAGACACTTTTTGAGATGCCGATTTACATGAATTCCAGATGGCATGGAGCATAGTGAAGAAACCATGTTACGCATACAGAAGTGTCCTTTTTTGGTACATTCATATCTGCGCACTTTTTCCAATCAAACAACATATTTATCAGTTCATGTCAAGATATCCGCCACTAACTTTTAAACTTATAATCCAATAATAATCAGGTAGCGAAAAAAATTACGTATTACAGACTTTGTGAAATGTACGTGTTGAATATAAAAGACTTCTGTTGATAGAAGAGATAAAAAGCATTGGTTTTGGTAATATCAGCAATAAAATTGCTCTGACAAATATAAAATGTCAAATAAAAACTAAAGATATTAAGGAATGAATGTAAATATGCCTGGTAAGTAGAGGGAAAGCGCATTCAACTGAAGTTTTTGTTGTGAGAAGTTGAAATGGATTGTTGTCGTGGGCAACCGTTTTCAGTTATTTGCGTTAACATAATGAATGAAGTCCACAGGGATTTTTTTAAAAGAGACCGCGAAAACTGGGAAAAATCAAGGAAATTGAAAATCCAAACGCGTTACACACCCTGATATATGAACACGGATGCCTTTTGTTATTTTCAATGATTTGCTTGATTGAAATAAAGGGTTATGAGAAAAGACTGTTAGCCATTGATCGTGCGGCCACTTTAATAATTCTTAACTTGATACATAATTCGTTTAGGGATGAGTGTGCGTACATGCATAAGCGAACAAAGTACTCCATCCTAAATAAATTACAATTCAAGTCTGTGATGGCCATGTATGATAAATCAAACCACTAAATTACACGGTGTTTCGAACTACTACTTCTTCACGTGTGAGTATCGTGACTGATCATCATGTCTCGATGAATGAATATTTTAGCTGATACTGACTTGAGCAAACAGGTACCATGCTTGTTCATTTACACACAGTATGTTACTAGGCCATCTACTTTTCTGTACAATCTAACCAATTTAAAATTTATGACCTATTACAAAACTAGGCCTATATAGGCTACCCTGCAGCTATCAAAAGTCACTCTTTACCAATTCAGTTCGCTATTTTTGGAGGACAAACTAGTTAACTTTCCTGGTGCCCTTTGGATAATATCCGAAGTAGTGAAAGCGACCGCTCGCACTTTATTTGCATTTTATTGAATCCATTTGATTGGATCGCATCGGAATCTGAATCAAAATGCATATTGGGCAGTTGCAAAGACCGTCATGATAATTATTCATTTCATGTACCGTGAATTGGGATGCATTCTAATTTTGGAAAGTTACTGTCTCTATTTTATGTCCCTTACGCTTTCAAGATAATTAAAATCTGTAAGATTAATCAGGCATCGGTGGATAAATGTCGCTGGACAATCGTGTTTTGCACATAATCTGGTATAATTGAGTTGTGAAACGATCATTGAACTAATGAAATGAATCTGGAAGGAATTACAAAATTTTCCTCATATGTTAACAGAATTGATGGCTTCTGATTGCAATAAAATTCATTCATCATTTATACAACAGGAGACGTCCCAGACATTATTTCTTTCGGCAGGAATATTTATGCCAAAAAATGAAGAACGTATTATTTCAAATGAATGAAGTGAATATTATTGCGGCAATGGTACTTTAAGTGTTAGTTGCACATGTAATGTATGTGGCGTATATGAAAGTTATTTTCATGGACATGTTTTCCACTGTTATTCGTCTTATTTCCAGATTATGATTGGACCGCCGAATCCTCAAATACAAACAGACAACTACCTCGGTTCTATTGGTGAGTTGGTTCAACATTTCAGCATTAGAGCAGAGAAAATGTAATGTCCGTTAAGCTAAATGATGGGAGATCATTTTTGTGCGGGGCAAAATGTGTGAGACTGTGAGTGAAAACTATCAGTATTTTCTGTCCTTGAAATAAAACTAGTTTTCTCTCAAACATTCCGTTATGTACTAAAATCAAATGCATTGAGTAGGTATATTGGGTAGAGTGGTAACTCTGCATTTATTAAATCCTCAAAGTGTAAACACCTTCGATTTCATTAAATGAACTCAAGGGAGATACAGGCATTATTTTCACCAAATATGAGATATGCAAATTTTTGCAGTTTTGCAGAATACAACGGAATTGAGTGATCATGATTGTAATGCAGAAGGAATGATGGTACTTCACAGATTCTCATGACAGCTTCGGAGATTTAATGTTTGTTAGATTAGCAATTCGATGGGTTCCTTCGAAACTTCAAGAATTTTCAAGAAATTTGCTCAACCTCAAGAATATTTTCTTAAGCGTGATCATATCACAGGCAACCTGCCACTGGCACAGCAAAATCACATAATCAAAGAAAATGACTTCATTCAACTTTGAAAGATGTAAATGGCTCCACATCACTATTCAGATTCAAGAAATGAGACATGAATTTAGTGAATCATGAAATCATACCGGTGAAAATTGAATTGAAAACTTGAAATTTCAGTCAAGAAAGCACGAATAATATCGCGACTTTTTCATGAAGATTTCCATTATAATACGGATCATGAAATTCCCTTGATAATCAGCTTAATTTCCGCTTAGTTAGGATGCTTATTATCAAATATTCATTCCTTTTGATATCCAACTTGTTTCATACTACTTATTTAGGAGAGTCATCTCGGTAGTATTTAAATTGACAAATTTTGACTTTTCAAAAGTGCTTAAATAATATTTTGGACCACGGAAACGTAATCTCCGCAAAAACTGAATGTTTTCATATAAAAATTATCGCTGTATACAGATACTTTTTTGAGTCGACACTCTACCTATATATCCCTACTCTATGTTCCTGATTATGTTGCTTATGAAAATTGACAGAAAGTTTTAGCATCTTGTCTTATTTTGGCGTGTTCTTAGGATGTTACGAGAAGGGATGAGTCAAGAAAATGAAACAGAAAAAGTATCTCTGAAAATCATGATTTGTTTTAAATCATGGTCGATAAAAATAGCAAATCTCGTGCACCGTCTCTACGAATACGACACCAAGTGACGGCGCACGATGTACGACTATTGAAGGTGTGCATTTGTTTTCATTGCTTTTCCATTCTTTTCTGAATCATCATGGATCGGATAAGTGTCCGCAATGAAGTTTCACTTGTAAACGCGCCTATTGAAATACTAATTCAATATACCAAATAAAGTTCATATTTTATGGGCATCGAGGAATGCTTAGAAATGTGATGCTCTAGTGTTCACTAATTTATAATGACTTTTGTGTTGCATTTTTAATCTGTTAATGAGTAGCCGAGTTGTCCTTGTTCTCTGACTGTGAATTTGGAAGATGCTTCGTAGAATCATTTTATAGATACAATGTACTAATTATTTAAATTCGGCGGAGCCTCGAAGCAGTCGAAAGATTTCTATCATTATTTCCCTAAAGTTCATATAGGTACCGCCATTGTGTACTTGACTTGGGTATGATAAATCAAACTAATGAAATGAGAAGCTGTTATGCGAAAAGATTCACCATTGACATATCGAAAAAGCAAATGCATAATGGACAGATTAATTTGAAAGTATAATTATCATCTGTTCCTTTCAGCGATTCATTATTCCCAAAAGCTGTTGAAAATACTATTTTTCGCAAAATTAGAAATTCAAGCTTTTTCTTACACTATTTATAGCACAAGAACTAATCAGTTCAGAACGCACTCAAAATATACACACCGGCACAACGTATCCGGTAATGATTTTCATTTTGTTCTGATTCTGTTCTGCTTCAGAAATTTAAGAGAGATAGGATGAATCATATGCTTTAACTGATTTAACTTTCGGAATTCTTAGCCCGGACGCACACTGGATAGGCAATAATCTATTTTCTGCGACAGATGATTATTGTATTCAAATGAAGCAGTGTGATTTTCCTTCACTTTGAAGTTTCAATGTGCCTTCATAAAGCTCAAGCACTAAGGCCTCAGCCACACTGCGAGCTTTTCCAAGTGTTTCCGAGCAAAGCGTTTTACAGCAAATATAAAGTCACCATTGCAGCAGTTGTGGAGTGTCACACTGCGAGCAAAGCAAACCAGAGCGATTGATAGCTTGCGGATATACGTTAGCTCACGTTTGCTCAGGACGCTCGTGTTTGTTTTGCTATCAGTGTGGCTAAGGCATTCTCATGAAGCATTGAGACGCTCTGATGAAACACTGAGGCGCCCTCAGTAGCAGTGAAAACGGGGACGGCACTGCCGGGCATCTTTTCAGGCACACATTACTTCTTCTTGGCGCATTATGTTGGAAGGGGGCAAGGCTGCCGAAATTCGGTCCTTCTTTCTCATTCTAGACACTTTTCAAATAATCCATATCCATGTTTTCAATATACGAGAATGTACGAAATCGCTACGTGCTTCCTGGCCGGTCTCATCTGTGGTACTCTGCGTGTCATTTTCTAATGAAGGCTGATCAAATAATGTTAATGGGATTATTAATGTGCGATCATTAAGCTATGGTGTCATCATTAACAGAACTTTCATAGAAGTCTCATCTCACTTCATAGTAACTTTTAAATGAAGTCTCATTGGTATTCATCTCTTTTAGAAAGCGGAGACATATAGCCTTACATGTATGTGAAAACTGCTTATTTCTTTACCGAATTTTCATCCCCATAACAGCATGAAGCCCACAGAGATAAATTGCCTTGTCTTTGTGTTGTGCTCTAAAGATGACATCCCTCAATAATGATGGTCACGGCCAGAGTAAACTCAAGGGGAAAGATCAATATTCCTTTGAGATTTGCAATTAGCAATTTAGTGAAATTTCTACGGGCATTCATTAAATATCCGTCGAAATTTCACTAACTTGATAATTGCAAATCTCAAATTAACCCGGGCATGACTGCGACTTTAAATACGGAGTCGTGTCGATGTTGAGAAATGTGAACTATACCTGCTGATGATTCCTGATATTGGATGAAGAGGCAGCTATTCAGGTTTGTTTCCATTTTTCAACTGAGGATGCAACTCAATATTTAATTATTCTGTTTAATATTCCTTTGAACTTTAATGCAAATTCAGGTCTGAATTCCGACAGGTCAGAACATTGATACTAGGGAGTCGGAGTCCTATCTATTATCTGTACATTGTGGAAAAGTTGGCGCCTCTTTCTTAGAGATTTGGCATATTTAGGCACACTATTTGATTTCCCATATGTTCCCCCTTGAACGATATCTTTGATGAACATTTGAAGCGGAAGCGGAAAATGGCTTGTGGCTAATGTTGCTTGCCTCCAGCCTTATTCCTCGTCCCACTTGTACATTGCATGGTGTCACTGAAATGAAAATTTACTTTTTCAGAAGCGAAGCTGAAACGATTGCAAGGTCGCGAACGAAATGCCACAGCCAAAGATGTCGTGAAAAGTGTATCTGGAATGTATTCACTCCACATGCACGATACTCTACAAAGTGATTCTTTAAATGGACTCAATACTCAAGCGGATCTGTCTGACTCCAGACCATTAGATAGACAGCCGTTACTTCCCTTAGATGCATTAGCAATTGCCTCTGAACAGGAGGACAACAAAAATGGAATGATTGATTTGCAGAAAGTGTAAATATCTCTTGATTTTATTCGATTTAGGATTGTTGGTTCATCAAGTTGTACATTGCATTGCATAATATAATGAAACTTCCAAATACATGATGTTCTTTTTGATATACTCGTAGACTAATAGAAAAGAATAAAATTTTATCAAATAGAAATCAAAACTTACAGATCAGAGAGTTTACACAAGTCATGATGGAACAGCAGAAAAGATCACCAACGGTGAGATAATTACAAAGCAATTTTGTCTCAAGGATGTTCTGAAAAATGGTATTTTGAGTCTCTCACTGCCAAAACGGTACAATTGAAGATAAGGCCGGGTGATTTTCCGCTTGACATTTACAAAAGAAAGCTTTGAAATTAGCCAAACGTTCTAGAGGAGAAGCTTCTGCATTGACAGTGAAATGGACAAATCAGTTTACGAGCTCGCTTGAAAGATCGGTCAATAAATTTCAAAGATTCGAAGTCCAACATGACAGATAAGCATGCGCAATACATTTAGAACACTCTGGATTACACTTCTAGATGTAAACCATCGTCATGGTTGAGTATAGGCCTACTTCAACATGTAGAATCTTCTGGAGCAAACCTTGAAAATTTGTTGCTAAAATGCTCAACCCACAGCTGACAATCATTCCAAGTGACACCGAAGATCTTCAGTTCCTTTACAATAAGGAAAAGGAAAGGAAAAATTGTGTCAAAATTACGCCTCGTGATGCACAATGCTCTGCTTTTGACTCATTTAATATCAAATTATTAGACAAATATATGATTGAACTCAGATAGCATTAGCTCAATGGATTTACAAACAGTCATTTTAGAAATAAGAGAAGCTTCAAATATCGTCAGCGTCAA
>CAJQUW010011342.1:0-16907 GCA_907163375.1 Prostheceraeus crozeri | reverse complement strand
ATAGGTAACATGGATAGGTTACAACTGTTATAGTGGAGTGGTACATCAATAGATCATGGATATAGACACATGTGATAGGTACATGTTACTTTAGTTATCGATAGCACATGAGACGGAGTACAGGTATAGTATGTCCAGTGAGTGTATGATTTAGAACTGGTAATGAGATCTGTTTTAACTGGATAGTAACATGTGGTTCTTGGTACACTCAGTTGAGGAACACCGGTGGTTTGGGAACGTCCTATGATCGAAACTTGTGTGTTTGGGTTCTGACGCCACTTGGGTACGTAAGCTGCGAGATAGACAGTCCGATTGTTTGTCAATTTGAATGGGTTGCTCAATGCGACTATCGTGACTATGGCTAACCATTGTGAACAAGATGACAGCGATTGATTTTCCTTAGTATACGTAAACAAACTATGCTATAAATATGAGATAGTTGTTAGATGACTACATAATGAATGAACTAGTTTCTCCAACGTCCTTTAGGGTTGTCGCAAAACCTTAGATATCGTTCAAAGCATAGAAACTGTAACAAATCTCAGTGAAATAATATCATCTCTTGTGATTTAGTTTATCGACTAATGGATCTAGATGAGCAGGCATGAATCCAATTTTGGATCGTAGTGGATAGAGGATTTCTCCATTGACAACACTGCAATGATAAGTGAAAATTAGGAGGAATCAAATTGAACGATATCGGGAAAGAGAGTAGACATCTTGACAGGTTGTTAATAAAAAAGTTCTCTCCTAATAAAACGTGACTTCAGTAAGGAAATATAACACATAGAGACATTTAAAGTATTATGTCGAAACGAACTGCGTTAAATGTTTTAAACAGTAAAGAGATTATATATATCATATATATTATTTTTTAATAATTATATGCTCATATTCGTGTTATATAATAAATATGCTCGAATACCGATCCACGATCGACGATCTTATCATCTATCCAATTATATATCATAGATATCATTCCTATCCATACGATCTAGTTAATCATCGCATTTCGTCATCACTATTCGATTTCTTCATCCGATCAGACTATGATTCTCATATATTTTCGGGTGTAGTCAGCGTCATCCATCTTTTCGAGTTTAATCGACCACACTTCCCTATTTCTCCTCTCCTTTTTGAGCCTGATGTTCACATAAGCGTATGTGTTCTCTACATGTTTATTGTACCCTTTGAAACTTCCATCTTGTCTCCCGTTTGCGAATGAAGAAATACTTCAACAGTCACTGATATCGTCGCATGAATGCAGTCAATCACATGCAGGTCCCCTGTGATTGTCACTACTTCGGTCTACTGTGTGAATTTTCTATAGAAGACTGGACAGTGTACCGTTTCCCTAATTCAACATAATGAGTAGAGGCTAATACAATGTCATCAAGCTCATGTCGTTCACAACCAACAGGGCCGTACATTTTCTATAATTCTATAAAAACCGAGTCAATCTCTTCACGTGGCAAATAATGATATTGTTAGTTCTGTCCTGTAGAATATAACTGGCGTATAGTAAGCGGAGTTTGGATGGAAGCTGGATGGAGGATAAATAGTGAAGTATTCTCACGCTGTCGGAAGAGAGGACGGTGTGTGGTGCAGATGAATGTTTGATGTGAAGAGTCGTGGAAATCAACGCTCTTACAGAAAACGAGTGATGGCGCAGATCTGGCTCAACGAAGTATTGTCAGATCCCAGTCTTCATCAAACGGAGATTGTATCCGCGAATACTCTCGCGTAGTTGGTGCAGCATGTATCCACACGGAAACTCAACACATTGTCTCCATGTACATTATCACCGTCCAGATCTACTATGATGAGAAGGGTGAGAGAGGTGCAAAGACTGGACCTTGTTCAGTGGACTCCGCCATCAGAGTATAGCATCAATGTGGGATGATGCTCAAGTGTACAATTCATGACGGGGATCAGTTTTGCGAAGGCTATAGCTATGCCAATTATTTTAATGTAGACTGTTCCATTTAAACAAAGGCCTTTGCTGTATGTGCTGTCCTATTGTTCAAAATCATCTATATTGAAAGGACATATGAGCATGCTGCATAAACTGCTACAAATGAGACTCTAGGCCGATGTGAGTGTATATCAGTTGTCCCTCTACAACTTGCCTGTACGATTATGATGTGTTTCTTTATAGTAATTTTCATACGTACCATAGCCCTCAAAACTCTCTGTGTCTAATGCGTTGTAAACTTTTGTATATAATGTTGTAAGAGACTAAGCAAAAAGAATTGTAATTGTATTATCTATTTACCATATTAGATAAAAATGTCTGTAAAAACGGTAAGGCATCATTCGCGTCAATCGGAAAACGGTCCTTCAAACCTTCAATGTCACGTTTAAAAAGCGTTGCGAACTAGCGTTTTGTAAACCAGGATACATGATAATAAGAAGAAGTGTTAATTGATTCAAAATTCAAGTTGATGATTTCATTCGTGAATTTAAGCTTCTTGCAATACACAAATGTCTACCTATTTTACAAGCCTCGTGTTGAATGCTGGCTCTTTGAATAGCGATAAAATCTAGTTTTCAAATATCATGAGTTAGTGTAGTAGTGATAAGAAAAGAGGCGAAAACTTTAATTCAGCGCGGTGGTGGTGGTGTTTTCGGCAAGTATGTGTTAACATGATATTTGTGGAAGATAACAGTATTAATGGTGTAATCATAGGACTTGCGCTTGAAGGATTGCAAGCAACTGGCTGCTAATGTGCTCAATATATAGGTGTAGGCTGGAATCATAAAGTGACTCACGATCTCATCACGCTTTGATTGAATGAGATCCCATATATAGGTGTATTATAATGAAGACGCTTTGAATGATATTTTATCCACTTTCAAGGTAGGCGCGTGACAAAGTCATTTGCGCCTGGTTGAAATGCCTCCGAATTAGGTACTTTGTTGAAACATGGACTCAGAAGATGTATACAATCAGGAGAAGGAAGGTGGACGCCTTTTGAGCAAGATCTCTTGAAGCTTGTCGGTCCGACACGAAAAGGTGCGAAGGGTATTGTGAATCTCTACCGTTTTTCTACCTTTCAAACCTTGAAATTATGGTTGATGATGGCCTTTTTATCTTCAAGTCTCCAGTTCTTTCTCACAGTAATGGTATGTCTACATACAGGTGGCCCTATAGCAATAAATGAAGTAACAAATAGCGAGTGGACTTTTCCAAAATGGCAACAGGTGATTCTGTAAACACTCAGATTGACTTCTTTCGTACACAAAGAATGTGTTGAGACTGCCTGAACGTGCTTCCCACTCATTGGAGAAAAGGCATTAGAGGAAGGAGTTAGGTTATAATTGAATTGCCGGAATTCGATACACTAGTTTATTAAAATCATCCTCAAAAAAAAAAAATGAAAATAATCCATGGATCATTGTTCAAGCAATTCCGGTCTCTTTTGTAACAAACGCGAATGGTAATGTGAGGATGGCTCAAAACGGTGTGGCCGGCTATATGGTCCTTAGTTTCACGTTACCGGAACTTTATATAAGTGAGGCTCACATAGTGTTCGACATGGTAAAGACCTGTCGCATCTTGATATACAAAATGAAGGTTCTTCAACTAAGTCTATGAACCGACTTACCACAATATGATAAATGTTTATATTAACATGTGAGTAGATAAGACTGCTAGTCTCCAAGTGATGGAAGGAACTGAGAGCAGAAAAGCGAGGTCGGATAAGATCTAAAAGATGCGGATATCCTAAGATTGAAGTTTGAAGCGCCAAGATGTCTGACGTTGAAAATCTTATATGTAATCTTAATAGTGTGTGAGGTAATTGTGAAAACACAGAATGTTTTTAATGTTGTAAAATGTTTTTACCTTTGTAAGCTGTACACTTGAAAGTTTATCGTAATCTGAATTGTACAATAAACTTGAGTCTGGGAAACATGTGTCGCGCTGTTTCATTGAGCTGTTCTAAAGCAAAATTAGCGGGATGATGAGTTTTTAATCTGTTTAATGGAATATATAAGAATGACAGAATTTTTCGTCTATTCACACTGATCGCCTCCATTGTGTTTCAGTCGCTTGGACCCAAAGTCCAGTCCCGGTTAAACTACCGTCTTTGTAACTGGGAAGTGCTACATATCATAGAACATGAAATGTTTAACAAGGAAATTATGGGAGAGTCAAGTAACTGGTAATTACGTAATGGAATATTTCACTCACGGTCACAACTAACAATTCTGCACTTCGCTCAGAAAGGGTATTGAGGTTGAAGCAAGGGGTTGCTCAATCAAAACTGAGGATACTCAAAAGCAGGATTAGGTGATACTGTTACTAGTGATTGAGATGATTCTTCTGTACGAGAAGCAAATCTTCAGTAAGAGATGCTAACTGAAATGTTCATCTGCTAAAACTGCTACATCATAGGGAAGCATTGTTGTATTATCTATCATCACCCAAAACATTCTTCGATCGGAGGACAGAGAGCAAAGAAGCTAAGAAAGTTTGAATTAACACAATTATTTGGCACTATTTAAAAATCCAAAGAGATAGCAGTGTCAGGATACATCATCTCAGTAGACAGTATAGTTTACTTCAGACAGACCTATAAGTACTTTTCAAAAAACTATTATGAACGATGCTTAACAAAGATGAAACCACAAAGGTTATCTATTAATTGATCTACACCCAGGAAATGTCCGGATCGACTTTCGATTTCGAAAATCAAATATTCATAACCTAATTTCCGCGCTGAAAGCCAATGACAGTGTTTTCTCGGTTCAACCCCAGGAGGTTTAGTTTTTAAGCAATGTACTTTGGTTGCCGTTTATTATTTTTCGCAAACATGTCGTATTCAAAGGAATGGGCTAGTCATTTCCTCAAGAGGAAGTACATCTGTACAATGTTGACTACATTACAAGTGCACAGGAAGTCCAAAAATATAAGGATCAAGCCTATTACGAATCAACTTTATAGGAAAAACTAACACAAAATAAGGATATGGAAATTCAGAATGATATTTTTAAAGGATCCCTATCGACTGGAATGCTAGTTAGCAGCTGAAAACATTGTACGAGAGGCGCGACTCAGATTCGTGACAAGTCTGCGTAGAACGATTTATAACCCTTGTCATCCACGCTCGATACTCCAAAATCGTTGATGCGCGCTGAGCGATTATTTGACTTCATTGATCCACATGTGAAGTTCAATGAGAGAGGGAGATAATAGATGAAAAACTGGTGATGTTATTAGAAATAGTCACATAGATGACCTTCTACAATATGCTGTCAGAGATGTAAGGCGCGAAAAACTAGGTGCACCACAAGGGTGGACATATTTTCAGAAAATTTTATCTGATCAAAATGTACCTCACAATATTATTGGAGGACCGACTGTGAATGAATTGGATAAGGGTCACTTACAAGATGGATCAAAGAGTAAAATCACCCCACGATGGTCGGTTTCAAAGCGAGAGTACTTGTGCAGATCTTATCGCGATGATCTTGCAACAAAAAGATGCTACTAGGCCGCTCAAATGCGTTTGTTGTTTGCGAGGAGGGTATAGTAAATATTAAGCATAAATATGAATTAAGCCTTGCCTCTTCTCATATCATGTCGTTACAAAACACTCAATTTTGCTGTTGTTTGAAATCTGCGCTCGAGAAGGGACAAAGGAGAAGAGGGGCATAGAGGTTGATACTTCTAATTGTAGTTAGCAGTTGCTGTGCGAGTAATACGGCTCGTAGTGCAAATCAGAACAAAGACGATGAGTACAGCAGTGAAAACTCAGAAAGATTTAATTACGACTTAAATCATCCCGCAAGTCTTGCAGTCGTCCGGAGAGGTTCTAGCTCGTGTCAGCAGGTGTGGGTTTGGGAATAGAGAAAGTCAAGAAGTGGTTGAGGAGTCAACCGACTTACACTCTTCACAAAATGCGAGAAAGCGGTTTCCAACAAGAAAATATGTTGTTAACAATATAGATAGTCAATGGCAAGCGGACTTGGCTGACATGCAACAGATATCACAGTACAATGATGGCTATAAATACATCTTAACCGTAATAGATATTTTATCTCGCTATGCTTGGGCACGTGCGCTGAAATCTAAACGAGGACCAGAAGTTGAAGCGGCTTTTCAGAGCATTTTCGATGAGGGGCGTGTTCCGCAAAGAATACAGGACCGATCAAGGGAAGGAATTCGAAAAACTCTCATGTTCGAAGTCTCCTTAAAAGTCATAATGTGGAATTGTTAAGTGTCAAAAGTGCTTATAAAGCTGCCATGGTTGAGAGGTTCAATCGCACACTGAAGACAAAAATATGGCGCTATTTCACTGCAAAAAATACACATGTTTGGGTAGGTGAGCTGCAGAAATTTGTTAAGAATTACAATGAAAGCTACATCGAATCATTAAGATGAAACCAGTTGATGTTACCCCAGATAATGCGATGGATGTATGGCTTCGATTGTATGATAAGAAAGCGAAAAACATTTCCAATGAAAAGAAAATTAATGTTGGTGATAGAGTTCGGATTACAAAGGTTAAGTCTACATTTGAGAAGGGGTATCTACCTAATTGGACTGAAGAAGAGTTTTTTGTGGATGAAGTAAATACAAATTTAGACACACCGTGTATAAATTAATAGATTACCATGGCAATCCAATTGAAGGAAAATTTTACTCTTAGGAATTGCAAGTAGTAGACAGAAGTGAAGAGGTGTATATGATTGACAAAATAATTAGGAGGAAAGGTCATGGGCAATCAAAGGAAATATCTAGTTAAATGGAAAGGATATCCTGATTCATTCAATAGCTGGATAAGCACCAGGATCTACAAAATGTGGAGATGGGAGACACTCGTAACTTTAAGCTAATATAGCATGTGACTTCTTCCATATATGACTTTAACATGTCTACTAACTTCAATATCATTCTTCCAAGCAATAGCAACCCCAAGATATTCCCAAGTAACAAACCATCTCTATACTCTGTTGAATTCGCTAATCCAATTACTCTGCATGGACCCCATGAAGTTGCTCTAACTGAAATTACTTATTACAACGATATTCAGTTTGCTAAAGAACAACTATTTTGAATTACATAAAGAAGTGCGAGAGAAGGATGATTGCTTTCGCATATTTCAAAATAGTCTACATGGTACATGGGCTTTTCATCATCTAACTTTACATCCTTTTTCAACATCTTTACCATCTGTTCAAAACATGATTAAAATTCAAAAGGCATTTGCAACGTCAACTTTTGATTCTAAGGTTCCCACAATGAGCTTGCAAGATACAGAAAAGGAAATCGGTAGAATGTTTGAACGAATAAATGATCTCTTCAAGCTGACTTTGAATAAATTCTACAAACCAGTCATAAAGGGGTCAACAAAATGGATGAAGGAAGGGAAGCATGTTCTTCTTGTATTAGGTAAGGATTTGAGTCATACTTTTGGGTATTCCAGAACAACTTTCTCATCAAGGTATTGGTACAATGGACGTGGGTGGAATTCGGAGAGGAAAGTCACTGATTTTAAATGTAGAATTGTGCCATTGTATGCATTACAAAAAAGGAGCATCCGAGTAAAAAATAAATTTGAGGTCATTAGAAGTGTTGAAGACTTTGCAAGAAAGTTTCAAGGATCAGTGCCAGAAACGTTAATGACTTGTGAATATAAGAAAGAGAAAGTAACTTTATTTACTGTTGAAACGGAGGCAGAAATTTATTGTTTTTACTAAAAAGACACCATTGGAAAAGTCTGAGTCCGCTGTTATTGAATTCGGATCTGAAATGATTGGGATGTTTAAGGGCCTTGAAAGCGCACCTTGGTTGACAGAGTTAAATGATACATTCAAGGTTCAATTGTCCTCTTCTAAACTCAGAGCATCAACAAATGCTTCATGGGATATCCACGTATACAGCGAAGACATATCGGGTGATGAATTGTCTACTTCCAGTGAACTTGTAAAAAGAGTTAATTTGAACATTGAAAGCTTGAAAACGCCATCTGAATTGTGTACAAAGTTAAATGAGTTTGGTGTAGATTACCTTGATGCAGATGAATATCACTTTTCTTATGACCCACATAAGAAACGCAATGATTCTAAAGGTAGGGAAGAACTCTCTTATCAAGCTGGATAGCGTGTTAACGACCACATTGGGATTCTCAAAATCAACTATTTATGAAGGTACTCAATAGGCGATACAGCCCCATCACTAGAGCGTGATATAAGTAACTTATACGTCTATTGTAACATTATTGAATATACAATGGGTTGGCGACATTGAGGCCCCACTTCTGCGCACATTTCCTCTTCTCATCCGTAAGGAAGCAACTAATCAATCGAGAATTTTTTAACACAATGTATCTACCAATCAGCCGAAATTTCATCAATAGAATTGACATATCAATTCATGATGGACGCAGGAGAAGTAGTACCGTTCTGTGGTTGTGATACTGTTTTGACCCTACATATTAGGTCACGATAATAAGGCTTTACGCTATTGTGACTTCCATAGTTATTCAATAGTCATAATGACAGGCATTTACAGTAGACCATCATATCAGAGCGGTTATCCGTGTTTGTTGGAGGTAGACGACAAGTTGGAGGATGCATATTTGGTGCACTTAGACTTATGGTTCTTCCAAAACTAAAAAAGTATGGCGTACCAATCATGAAGCTTTTTGGAAGCAGGGCTTTAGATTTTGGTGCAAATGTTGCAGCTGATGCGCTTCAAGGTGAGGATATCGGTGACTTTGAATCTATGAAAATGCGCGCGCAGCAATCTGCCATAGACGCATTAGATGATTTAACAATGACGAGAACGTACAGTTCGGAAGAAGCGTAGGAAGTCTAGACATGTTGGTTCAGGCAGAGTTACTAAGCAAAGACGCAGGAAATGTAAAAAGCCGACTAGAGCAGCACTAACAGTTCTAAATCTAGACGTCGAGTGAAAACAAGAAAAACAAAAGCGCAAACGAAATTCCACAGCTACTAGAAACAAGTCAAAACGAGGAAGGGGGTTGGGTGGAACATATTTGTAGAGCTATGGGGGAAATGGGGGGGGGGGGGGGGGGGGGGGGGGGGATACGATGCAGGAGTATCAATTCGGCTTTGTGTTTCTGCCTTTTCGATGTCTCCCCCTCATAAGACAGACATCATCTCCTCAACAATTGTAGACATAGTCCCCACAACAAATATCGATGGTAACCAGCAGCCTATTCAGTTTGATATACCTGCCAATTCCTCAAGATTATATTGAGTGTGAATCCATTGTTTTAGTGTTGTGTATACAAATTAAGAAGACTGATGGTAGAAATATCGTTTCATCGAAGGATAAAGTGGATTAGCAAATCTTCTATTGCCAGTCTGTTCTCAGATGTGTATCTAATATTGAATGACAAACAGATTGAAGGAGGGGATCGAGAGCATATCCATATGGAGCATATATACATACAATGACTCAATTTCAAAAGCAACGCTAAACAGTCACAACTAACTTTTGTAACAAACTTCTAACAAATCTTGATACTTACCTAAAAAGCACGCAAATTGGCAAGTTTCTGGGTGGTATGATGATCAGCAAGGGAAATTTTGATGATGTCTCAAATACAGGGTTCCGAAAAGCACGCTGGAATGGCATTTAGACAGCGGATTCAAAGGAATTATTACTTGTGAACAGGACCAGTCTATCTTTGATCTCCTTACGTCAATCTAGATATCTTGTCTATCAACCTGAAGGACGTTAAAATACGGCAGAAATCAAAATAAAACTTATGTCGATGCAGAACTGCCCGTGCCGTGTTCGCGTTAAATGGGCTTTTGGAAGCTACAAAACTATCCAAGTCAACATAAGTCAACTCGCACACGTGCTCACATGTACGGGGAGTACAGGCGGCAGTACAATGAAAACCGTTCAGTCGATTCAACGAGCATCAAGCGACAGGTATCTCGAGGACCGAATACACAATGCAATTATACACCAGTTAATCAACCAGTCTTGCTAGTTGGACAAACTTCTTCATTCATAATTGGTGGCCAAGGGAATCAATCCTACACATGCCTAACCCCCAAACTCTTTTTCCCACCAGGCAATGCCACAAGACAGGGCGGAGTTTATAACACAATTGTTAGGAAAATGAGGCATACATATGTGCTTGAAAGATCCATTATTCAATTCATCAACACTTATAATGAGATAGAAGCAAACTAGCACTCTATCAGGATGCGAAGAACATTTTGTATCTTGTCAAAGCATATGAGCGCTAGATTCAAAGATGGTAAATTCGCGTACCTGAAATAATTTGGTTCTATTATTATCACCGCCCTCTAACATGTATAAAACAGACGATTTCAAACTTGGGGATAGGGAATTACAGGGGGTGAGATATGTCACAAGAATGGCTTACTTCTTTCATCCATTCATTCATGTACAACCTCACAGCAGATGCAGATCTACGTGGTGAAAGTAGAGATCGCTAGGAGTTACAAATCATTGGAATATGCTAACGACTGAGGGATCAATTTGAGCTCACCTTTGAGAAGAAAACAATTACTTGTCCTCATATTCATTATCGCTATCTCAATGATCAGCAACAGTTGAGATAACAAGAAATGAGAGACGTGACTGTCAACCTATCTCGAGATGAGCTAACTTAAGCAACATCAGCAAAACTCTTTAGGAAAATCAGAGGAAACGGCTTCATTGCCTACGTAACTCAAGACAATACTTTCTCAAAGTGTCTTTTACTAGAGATGTCAATTACTTCCTTTCTATGCCTATGTTCGCTATCTCTCAATACCGTAGATACCGTCAACAATCTTCGCCAGGCAAAACCATGTCACTATGCTGTATACATACTCGTTATCTACAAAGTAGCCAGAATATTTTATGACTCTCTAATACAACCGGCGGGGGGGGGGGGCGGACATGATATCGCATATGGATGAACGGTTATTATCCTGGACTGTTAGACACAGTGACATGGTGTTCCACTTCAAAGTAATCATACATCTCTAATGTGGCGGATGGAGCTAATCTACCTATTTTGTCAACGAGACCATTGAAAATAACTGTAATAAAGCTGCTTTAGAACTATTTTCAAAAACTTGATACAAAATAGATGTAATACATTCTATACTAATAACTGACTGAAACACGTTTTGAAATAAAGATTTTATGTTATCGTATCATTAACATTGCTCTCCATTATTTCCAACACACTAAGGTATTTAAGAGAACAACAACAAGCGCTGCTCATATTTCACTTATCACTCACTTATATAAAAAAAAACATGTCACCAATTTCAATTATCTACATCAGCACATATATCACAAAATCTAACCAATTGGTTTCATGATCACATTTTTCAATTAATCAGCATCACTTGATAGGGAGGTCGACATCACTTATTGTTCTATTAATACCGGTATCACTAATCTTGTCAATTACTGCGCAACAGCATGAACATGATATGAGATGCCAGTTAGTCATTGAGCTGATGGAAATAACGTAGACTCCAAACTCAGTAAGATAGAATATGTGATTCAATGGAATGGTAAACTCCTTACGGGAAATCATAGTTGATAGTGTAATTCCACAATAACAACGGATCATTGTCTTCACTTTCGCAATCGGAGGAGGATAAAATGAATTCACACACAAATAATATATCGTTTCAAAGGTAAAGTTGAATAAATATGCGCATGACAGATCACTTGGCCTCCAATCACCTCTACTCCCAATACATTAAGATTACGTTCCAATTGGACAGAATAGAAGATATGTGACAGCGACCTATCCTATAAGCGCGAAAATTCCATAGCTAGAATCTCCATGTATAAACATTGAAGTGTATCTATGCACTCTGATGTAAAAAGCCTCGTATGTACGGGCATTCAACTTTGTCGTTTATCAGTAAACACATTGCTTTTTTTCCGTTTTTTTGGGTACAATTCCTACTCGAGATCTCTTTGTAGATTGACGTTATCGAACACACCAAGGCTCATCTGTAGTTAACCATCCGATTTACAACCTCCAAACCGTTGATGGTCCATCCATATCTTAACGAATCGCACTGTTATCTGTGGTTAGTATCTACCCAATATGTAAAACGGTTCCATAGTGGACGTCACTGTAAAACCGAAACAAACTCGAACTATTCCACCATCTCACGTATTGGTGAACTAGATACGAATATTACTTTTAGACTGATTGAACTCACACTATATCCAATACATGTCATCGAGGACATCTTAGATACCGAGTTCTTATGGTTGTCAATGAGGATCACCAATAGTCTTTAATCAGTAAAGGCAAAGAGTCAATAACTAATGCATCAACGCACGCATGTTTCGATGGCACATTATTAGCTTAGTCAGAATGACAGAAATGCTACATTCTTTTAGAATTGTATGTGGAATCCGTTTTTGAACGTTTCACTACAGTTTCGGCATGTTCTACTTTAATGAAGGCGATGATTCCAGACAGCTTATGCTTTTCAAACTTATAAGTGTTAATGTTTAGCAAGACGTAAAAGTTCGTTATTTTATTGCCTAGCTTCAACATATCGAATGATTGGAACATAATAATGACAATACAAATTCAATCTTCACAGGATTCATTCACATAGCACTTCCTACTTTTATTAGTAATCAAATCTACATAATAAACGAAAGTATGTAGAAATTTTGAATTTTAGAGTAAGACTACTTATGTATTCAGTAAGTGTTTCTGACATGTGCGCGAAGAGGCAGGAACACAAACAAGGTGGCGGGGGAAAATAAGGCGGAATATTAAAAGGGGGAGGGGGGGGGGGGGGGGGATATATGGGGTAGGTCTTACAAAACAACAATCGCAAGATCTCTTTACAAGGAATAATTACTATTGTTTTTAATTTATCGACTTAACTCTACATCCCTGTAGACAGGTAGAGCGCATCTCCTTCTCTATCGAACTGGGAAGACCTAGGCATAGTCGTCATAATGGTAATCACAAATATTTTATCCAGCCGACGAGATACGCTTATCCTCACCAAACAGTGAAGACCGTGCGCTGTACCAACTACAATATTTATGTGGCTAACTATGTGATCTTTTTGAATTTATAATTGTCATATCTTCAGTTGTATTCATCTCACTATAATTAGACACTCCTATAGTCATCATGTTACCCCATTTTTTAACTGCGTCTCTCTGAAATTCTTTTGCACGTTTGATGCTCATAGATTCAGGCTAGAGTCGTAGCATATTTCAATAGAGAATACCATTTCGGATTGAGTAGGATCTTTTTCCATTGCAAAAAGGACAACAATTTCACACACAACATATCATCTCTTAAACACTCCCATCCTAATCTAGGTCATTGTTTGTAGTTGAGTATAGTCCGGTGATGAACTGTACATAAGTCTGAAGAGTCAAACTTTTCACTACGAAGTATTAGAAGGATCTATAAGGTACTCCAGACGGACAGAATAGGTTATGTGTATAAACATAGGAGAGAAACTATCGGTATCAAGTCATCCACAAGTCGCGTTTACTATTATGCAACGATATGGACATCCTTTTCAGATCATAAGTATATACATTGATACAGTTCGCACACTTACTATAGTTCAGTACTAACAGCTTGACCACATATATTAATTTACTTTAAAACTATGTGAATGGTTGTATCATTCCATCATACACCAATTCCCAACCAAGATCATGTTCATATACAAATAGTATTTGTGTTGCAATCAATAGAGCAGAAGCAATGGATATTGACACGCAATTTTTCTCTAAATTTGTTTATTTATTTATTTCAGAAATAGTGTGTTTACATCACATTTTCGACTAGCTATATACATATTTTTTCCATCTCCTTACATTTTCATTGTTTTACATCAAACAAGAATCATTTTCTCAAAAACTTGTAGAAATGAACTTTCGAATACAATGTTTGATTGCGCGCCTACTTAATTGAGAGTTCCCTATGTTCAAATCGTATGTTTCTGTAAAGCCACGGCTTTTGATGAATTTTAACTGCACTAATGAAGCCACCGGCGGGGAGGCCATGCACACGGGTCAACAGCGTAAATTTAAATTGAAAATACTGGAACTACATAATTTCCTATTCAAATTGATGAGCAGAGTTTCCTTAGAGAGAATGAGAAAATGTGGTATATATGGTCTTCACTTTTCACTATAGATTTTTTCATATCTAGTGAAACATTCTGCTTTTCAATCATCTGCATGTATCATGGACTATAGGGAAACTCGGCAGATGTACATCATGAATGGCTGCAGGATACTCTAAACTCTTAAAATCAAAGTGTAGCCGATTTCATCGACATCCATCATCTATAATTTTGAACATTTTCGTCACTTAAGAAAATTATCTAAATTCTACTTTCATTCAACATTTGAAATTATGAGTGGGGATAAGATTGCCTACTGAAAGTCGAAAAGACCAGGAAATTATTAACATCTCAAGTAGGATTCAAATGATCCCGACCTTGCCATGTATAGTTATTTTCCTAATTCATTCGAATGGCAGTGGACAACGAAGCCTTCGTGTAATATTGTCTGTGAAAGGATACATACCCCACTTCTAAATTCCTTCGTCTCAAATAAGATTGTACATATTTTCATCTTACTGTATGTATGTGGCGGATAATTGGAAAGAGAAAGCTTAGTGGGCCGAGAGACAAAGCTAAGCATGTGGGAGAATGAACAAAATGTAGCAGGAGATCGACTTCATTCCTACAGTTGGACATGTGACGTTGACGTTCAATGCTCTAAAACACGTCAAATATGTCTGCAAATACAATCTCACACACGTAACTTCAGAATTGCCGAGAAGCATGTAATTACACTCCAAATAGTAAGCGACATTAAAACTCAATCCTGAACAAACACGCCTGGTTAGGCGAGATGTTCATATTCATCATAGCGGGAACAGTGCTCACTGAGTAAGATCATTATAGATCAATTCAAATGTGATGGGTGGTAGACAAGTAACTTACCGTCAACAGTGTTAATTTTTGAAGTATGAACAAATGGAAACACATACCACTTCTGAGTATACAACATTTACTCAATTAAATATTGTGAACATTCTAAACCACGCTTAGTATGATCTCTACAATGCTCAATACTTTGCAAGTCCATTGGCTAAAATCAAGCATCAAGGATGCCTAGAAATTGATATGAGTCTGAAAGAATGCTTAGTCTACAAGTATAACAGTCACCATGATCGTACTTAAACCCATGTATTCAATTTACAAAGGGATCAACGCGGATAAAGTTTACAATCTTCTTTATCAGGAGCATGTTGCTTGAGATTTAATTTTTTTGTTTATCTTCTTTTTTTTCAATAGTTTTAATTTGTGAGTATCATGACAAACACTAATTTATTTTTACTTTTTCCAAAGACTTCATTCTCCAATACGCTGTATAGCACAACAGAATGTGCATATCACTAAATTTGTAAAATTTCGTGGAAAAATACTAGGGATAACATCCGCTCCCCGTCTGTAAGTCTTATAAAATGTTCTTAACACGTAGAATTGAGCATTTTTCGCTACATAATGTATAGCCTTACTCGTCCGGAGATAAAGATCATGATCACGAACTTTTATGACTTTCACGCTGAATTTGATTTACATTGTTGCAAAGAGTACATTCTGCATATCTCCGTGCGTGCTTTGTTCAAAGACCGCAGACAAGTGACAATCGAAGGCCGTAGAGTTTTGTTTTGGCACTATTTGTTGTAAAGAATCATCAATAAGTCATCGGTCCTACATATTTTCACTAAGGTGTGTGTACATAGACAACTCTAATACAAATTCAAGCAACCAATTCTGCAGGCTATCTACTCAAGAGTCTACTTAGTTTTCAAATTTTAGATGAAGGCAAATAATGCGGCAGACATTGATAATCTCCAATAACGCAGTTATGTATTTTATTATCGATTGTACGCAACTCTATATCTGCATAAATTACTAAAGGAGGACTATCAGTTGATATTCCATGCACTTGTACTCAGAACTTTAGCATATAGATCATTCGGCATTTTTCTATTCTGTGGCAATATACTTCTCTTACCCTCAAGAATAGGCGAAACTGGAATGTCGATTCATAGTGTTGTCTTAATATGTGAATGACTGAGTGTGCACTATCATCGGCAGAAGTAATCTTAATGTCTTTTTAAAGTTCATTCCCTATACAGATCATGATCACGTTTGGAATAAACCACAACTAGTCTACTCCATTCGTTTAAGAATTAGCAAAATATTACCGTTTGCCTACCAGTAAAGTTACTATTGTAACGAACACCTTTGAGTCCATTTTCATAAAAGTGAATGTTATTTTTATTATCATTATTTTTCTCAAAGTTTGGAATATCTTTGATTGATACTGGTGTGGAAATGCCATCCATATTTAGCTCAGATGTCCACTCACTATATGATTTTACTTCATTCCTTGAATAAGGTACTTCATTATAATGCAATATTGATAAAACTGCATATAGGAAGCAATCATTTGCATTTGAATTAACATTAATGACAGCTTTAGAGTTTTTTAACTTCTTTGGTAGAGGAAATGATTGTCCCCTGACAGTATTGGACTTGTTATTACATTGAACTCTATATTTTGTACATCATCTATAATCCAATTGCTACCCTTTTTTGTGAAGGCTTCAATATGATTTATTAGACTATTTAGATGATCCTGAAACCAAGCATCATAGTCATAAATATAGTTTGAGGATGATGAGGTAAGTGTGCGAGAAAAGTTTCTTCTTCTTGAGGATTAGAACGGACATAACGAATTTGTGCAATCAGACGACCGCGCAATTGATAGCTCCTTAGTAAGTCAGACACTAAATTCCCTAACATGGAACGCATGCTTTCTAAGAATGATGTTATGTCCACAGTAGGTGTTGTTGGCG
>CAJQUW010011341.1:105000-116371 GCA_907163375.1 Prostheceraeus crozeri | reverse complement strand
GGGGGGGGGGGGGGGGGGGGGGGGGGGGGGGGGGGGGGGGGGGGGGGGGGGGGGGGGGGGGGGGGGGGGGGGGGGGGGGGGGGGGGGGGGGGGGGGGGGGGGGGGGGGGGGGGGGGGGGGGGGGGGGGGGGGGGGGGGGGGGGGGGGGGGGGGGGGGGGGGGGGGGGGGGGGGGGGGGGGGGGGGGGGGGGGGGGGGGGGGGGGGGGGGGGGGGGGGGGGGGGGGGGGGGGGGGGGGGGGGGGGGGGGGGGGGGGGGGGGGGGGGGGGGGGGGGGGGGGGGGGGGGGTGGGGGGGGGGGGGGGGGGGGGGGGGGGGGGGGGGGGGGGGGGGTGGGGGGGGGGGGGGGGGGGGGGGGGGGGGGGGGGGGGGGGGGGGGGGGGGGGGGGGGGGGGGGGGGGGGGGGGGGGGGGGGGGGGGGGGGGGGGGGGGGGGGGGGGGGGGGGGGGGGGGGGGGGGGGGGGGGGGGGGGGGGGGGGGGGGGGGGGGGGGGGGGGGGGGGGGGGGGGGGGGGGGGGGGGGGGGGGGGGGGGGGGGGGGGGGGGGGGGGGGGGGGGGGGGGGGGGGGGGGGGGGGGGGGGGGGGGGGGGGGGGGGGGGGGGGGGGGGGGGGGGGGGGGGGGGGGGGGGGGGGGGGGGGGGGGGGGGGGGGGGGGGGGGGGGGGGGGGGGGGGGGGGGGGGGGGGGGGGGGGGGGGGGGGGGGGGGGGGGGGGGGGGGGGGGGGGGGGGGGGGGGGGGGGGGGGGGGGGGGGGGGGGGGGGGGGGGGGGGGGGGGGGGGGGGGGGGGGGGGGGGGGGGGGGGGGGGGGGGGGGGGGGGGGGGGGGGGGGGGGGGGGGGGGGGGGGGGGGGGGGGGGGGGGGGGGGGGGGGGGGGGGGGGGGGGGGGGGGGGGGGGGGGGGGGGGGGGGGGGGGGGGGGGGGGGGGGGGGGGGGGGGGGGGGGGGGGGGGGGGGGGGGGGGGGGGGGGGGGGGGGGGGGGGGGGGGGGGGGGGGGGGGGGGGGGGGGGGGGGGGGGGGGGGGGGGGGGGGGGGGGGGGGGGGGGGGGGGGGGGGGGGGGGGGGGGGGGGGGGGGGGGGGGGGGGGGGGGGGGGGGGGGGGGGGGGGGGGGGGGGGGGGGGGGGGGGGGGGGGGGGGGGGGGGGGGGGGGGGGGGGGGGGGGGGGGGGGGGGGGGGGGGGGGGGGGGGGGGGGGGGGGGGGGGGGGGGGGGGGGGGGGGGGGGGGGGGGGGGGGGGGGGGGGGGGGGGGGGGGGGGGGGGGGGGGGGGGGGGGGGGGGGGGGGGGGGGGGGGGGGGGGGGGGGGGGGGGGGGGGGGGGGGGGGGGGGGGGGGGTGGGGGGGGGGGGGGGGGGGGGGGGGGGGGGGGGGGGGGGGGGGGGGGGGGGGGGGGGGGGGGGGGGGGGGGGGGGGGGGGGGGGGGGGGGGGGGGGGGGGGGGGGGGGGGGGGGGGGGGGGGGGGGGGGGGGGGGGGGGGGGGGGGGGGGGGGGGGGGGGGGGGGGGGGGGGGGGGGGGGGGGGGGGGGGGGGGGGGGGGGGGGGGGGGGGGGGGGGGGGGGGGGGGGGGGGGGGGGGGGGGGGGGGGGGGGGGGGGGGGGGGGGGGGGGGGGGGGGGGGGGGGGGGGGGGGGGGGGGGGGGGGGGGGGGGGGGGGGGGGGGGGGGGGGGGGGGGGGGGGGGGGGGGGGGGGGGGGGGGGGGGGGGGGGGGGGGGGGGGGGGGGGGGGGGGGGGGGGGGGGGGGGGGGGGGGGGGGGGGGGGGGGGGGGGGGGGGGGGGGGGGGGGGGGGGGGGGGGGGGGGGGGGGGGGGGGGGGGGGGGGGGGGGGGGGGGGGGGGGGGGGGGGGGGGGGGGGGGGGGGGGGGGGGGGGGGGGGGGGGGGGGGGGGGGGGGGGGGGGGGGGGGGGGGGGGGGGGGGGGGGGGGGGGGGGGGGGGGGGGGGGGGGGGGGGGGGGGGGGGGGGGGGGGGGGGGGGGGGGGGGGGGGGGGGGGGGGGGGGGGGGGGGGGGGGGGGGGGGGGGGGGGGGGGGGGGGGGGGGGGGGGGGGGGGGGGGGGGGGGGGGGGGGGGGGGGGGGGGGGGGGGGGGGGGGGGGGGGGGGGGGGGGGGGGGGGGGGGGGGGGGGGGGGGGGGGGGGGGGGGGGGGGGGGGGGGGGGGGGGGGGGGGGGGGGGGGGGGGGGGGGGGGGGGGGGGGGGGGGGGGGGGGGGGGGGGGGGGGGGGGGGGGGGGGGGGGGGGGGGGGGGGGGGGGGGGGGGGGGGGGGGGGGGGGGGGGGGGGGGGGGGGGGGGGGGGGGGGGGGGGGGGGGGGGGGGGGGGGGGGGGGGGGGGGGGGGGGGGGGGGGGGGGGGGGGGGGGGGGGGGGGGGGGGGGGGGGGGGGGGGGGGGGGGGGGGGGGGGGGGGGGGGGGGGGGGGGGGGGGGGGGGGGGGGGGGGGGGGGGGGGGGGGGGGGGGGGGGGGGGGGGGGGGGGGGGGGGGGGGGGGGGGGGGGGGGGGGGGGGGGGGGGGGGGGGGGGGGGGGGGGGGGGGGGGGGGGGGGGGGGGGGGGGGGGGGGGGGGGGGGGGGGGGGGGGGGGGGGGGGGGGGGGGGGGGGGGGGGGGGGGGGGGGGGGGGGGGGGGGGGGGGGGGGGGGGGGGGGGGGGGGGGGGGGGGGGGGGGGGGGGGGGGGGGGGGGGGGGGGGGGGGGGGGGGGGGGGGGGGGGGGGGGGGGGGGGGGGGGGGGGGGGGGGGGGGGGGGGGGGGGGGGGGGGGGGGGGGGGGGGGGGGGGGGGGGGGGGGGGGGGGGGGGGGGGGGGGGGGGGGGGGGGGGGGGGGGGGGGGGGGGGGGGGGGGGGGGGGGGGGGGGGGGGGGGGGGGGGGGGGGGGGGGGGGGGGGGGGGGGGGGGGGGGGGGGGGGGGGGGGGGGGGGGGGGGGGGGGGGGGGGGGGGGGGGGGGGGGGGGGGGGGGGGGGGGGGGGGGGGGGGGGGGGGGGGGGGGGGGGGGGGGGGGGGGGGGGGGGGGGGGGGGGGGGGGGGGGGGGGGGGGGGGGGGGGGGGGGGGGGGGGGGGGGGGGGGGGGGGGGGGGGGGGGGGGGGGGGGGGGGGGGGGGGGGGGGGGGGGGGGGGGGGGGGGGGGGGGGGGGGGGGGGGGGGGGGGGGGGGGGGGGGGGGGGGGGGGGGGGGGGGGGGGGGGGGGGGGGGGGGGGGGGGGGGGGGGGGGGGGGGGGGGGGGGGGGGGGGGGGGGGGGGGGGGGGGGGGGGGGGGGGGGGGGGGGGGGGGGGGGGGGGGGGGGGGGGGGGGGGGGGGGGGGGGGGGGGGGGGGGGGGGGGGGGGGGGGGGGGGGGGGGGGGGGGGGGGGGGGGGGGGGGGGGGGGGGGGGGGGGGGGGGGGGGGGGGGGGGGGGGGGGGGGGGGGGGGGGGGGGGGGGGGGGGGGGGGGGGGGGGGGGGGGGGGGGGGGGGGGGGGGGGGGGGGGGGGGGGGGGGGGGGGGGGGGGGGGGGGGGGGGGGGGGGGGGGGGGGGGGGGGGGGGGGGGGGGGGGGGGGGGGGGGGGGGGGGGGGGGGGGGGGGGGGGGGGGGGGGGGGGGGGGGGGGGGGGGGGGGGGGGGGGGGGGGGGGGGGGGGGGGGGGGGGGGGGGGGGGGGGGGGGGGGGGGGGGGGGGGGGGGGGGGGGGGGGGGGGGGGGGGGGGGGGGGGGGGGGGGGGGGGGGGGGGGGGGGGGGGGGGGGGGGGGGGGGGGGGGGGGGGGGGGGGGGGGGGGGGGGGGGGGGGGGGGGGGGGGGGGGGGGGGGGGGGGGGGGGGGGGGGGGGGGGGGGGGGGGGGGGGGGGGGGGGGGGGGGGGGGGGGGGGGGGGGGGGGGGGGGGGGGGGGGGGGGGGGGGGGGGGGGGGGGGGGGGGGGGGGGGGGGGGGGGGGGGGGGGGGGGGGGGGGGGGGGGGGGGGGGGGGGGGGGGGGGGGGGGGGGGGGGGGGGGGGGGGGGGGGGGGGGGGGGGGGGGGGGGGGGGGGGGGGGGGGGGGGGGGGGGGGGGGGGGGGGGGGGGGGGGGGGGGGGGGGGGGGGGGGGGGGGGGGGGGGGGGGGGGGGGGGGGGGGGGGGGGGGGGGGGGGGGGGGGGGGGGGGGGGGGGGGGGGGGGGGGGGGGGGGGGGGGGGGGGGGGGGGGGGGGGGGGGGGGGGGGGGGGGGGGGGGGGGGGGGGGGGGGGGGGGGGGGGGGGGGGGGGGGGGGGGGGGGGGGGGGGGGGGGGGGGGGGGGGGGGGGGGGGGGGGGGGGGGGGGGGGGGGGGGGGGGGGGGGGGGGGGGGGGGGGGGGGGGGGGGGGGGGGGGGGGGGGGGGGGGGGGGGGGGGGGGGGGGGGGGGGGGGGGGGGGGGGGGGGGGGGGGGGGGGGGGGGGGGGGGGGGGGGGGGGGGGGGGGGGGGGGGGGGGGGGGGGGGGGGGGGGGGGGGGGGGGGGGGGGGGGGGGGGGGGGGGGGGGGGGGGGGGGGGGGGGGGGGGGGGGGGGGGGGGGGGGGGGGGGGGGGGGGGGGGGGGGGGGGGGGGGGGGGGGGGGGGGGGGGGGGGGGGGGGGGGGGGGGGGGGGGGGGGGGGGGGGGGGGGGGGGGGGGGGGGGGGGGGGGGGGGGGGGGGGGGGGGGGGGGGGGGGGGGGGGGGGGGGGGGGGGGGGGGGGGGGGGGGGGGGGGGGGGGGGGGGGGGGGGGGGGGGGGGGGGGGGGGGGGGGGGGGGGGGGGGGGGGGGGGGGGGGGGGGGGGGGGGGGGGGGGGGGGGGGGGGGGGGGGGGGGGGGGGGGGGGGGGGGGGGGGGGGGGGGGGGGGGGGGGGGGGGGGGGGGGGGGGGGGGGGGGGGGGGGGGGGGGGGGGGGGGGGGGGGGGGGGGGGGGGGGGGGGGGGGGGGGGGGGGGGGGGGGGGGGGGGGGGGGGGGGGGGGGGGGGGGGGGGGGGGGGGGGGGGGGGGGGGGGGGGGGGGGGGGGGGGGGGGGGGGGGGGGGGGGGGGGGGGGGGGGGGGGGGGGGGGGGGGGGGGGGGGGGGGGGGGGGGGGGGGGGGGGGGGGGGGGGGGGGGGGGGGGGGGGGGGGGGGGGGGGGGGGGGGGGGGGGGGGGGGGGGGGGGGGGGGGGGGGGGGGGGGGGGGGGGGGGGGGGGGGGGGGGGGGGGGGGGGGGGGGGGGGGGGGGGGGGGGGGGGGGGGGGGGGGGGGGGGGGGGGGGGGGGGGGGGGGGGGGGGGGGGGGGGGGGGGGGGGGGGGGGGGGGGGGGGGGGGGGGGGGGGGGGGGGGGGGGGGGGGGGGGGGGGGGGGGGGGGGGGGGGGGGGGGGGGGGGGGGGGGGGGGGGGGGGGGGGGGGGGGGGGGGGGGGGGGGGGGGGGGGGGGGGGGGGGGGGGGGGGGGGGGGGGGGGGGGGGGGGGGGGGGGGGGGGGGGGGGGGGGGGGGGGGGGGGGGGGGGGGGGGGGGGGGGGGGGGGGGGGGGGGGGGGGGGGGGGGGGGGGGGGGGGGGGGGGGGGGGGGGGGGGGGGGGGGGGGGGGGGGGGGGGGGGGGGGGGGGGGGGGGGGGGGGGGGGGGGGGGGGGGGGGGGGGGGGGGGGGGGGGGGGGGGGGGGGGGGGGGGGGGGGGGGGGGGGGGGGGGGGGGGGGGGGGGGGGGGGGGGGGGGGGGGGGGGGGGGGGGGGGGGGGGGGGGGGGGGGGGGGGGGGGGGGGGGGGGGGGGGGGGGGGGGGGGGGGGGGGGGGGGGGGGGGGGGGGGGGGGGGGGGGGGGGGGGGGGGGGGGGGGGGGGGGGGGGGGGGGGGGGGGGGGGGGGGGGGGGGGGGGGGGGGGGGGGGGGGGGGGGGGGGGGGGGGGGGGGGGGGGGGGGGGGGGGGGGGGGGGGGGGTGGGTCGCATGATGGGGGGGGGGAGGGGGGGGGGGAGGGACACGGGGGGGGGGGGGAGCGGGTGGGCAGGGGGGTGGGGGGCGGGGGGCGGCGTGGGGGGGACGCGGGGGGTGGTGGGGGTTCGTAGGGGGGGGGGGGGTGAGGGGGGGTGTTGGCACGGTAGGCGGGGTGCGGGAGGGGGGGACGTTGGGGGAGTGGTTGGAGGGGGGACGGGGGGGTTGTTGCGTGGCGAGCGAAGGGGTGGTGCTGGGACGACGGGGCAGCGGTTGCCATTGGGGCCGAGGGGGATGGGAGCGTGGTCGGGTGGGGGGTGTGGGTGTAGTGGTGACGAGGCGGGTAGGGGGGGGATGCGGGTGAGTGGGGAGGGTTAGGGGGTGGTGTGAGTGGGAGGGGGGTCGCGGCGGGGGGGGCGAGGGTGGGGGGTGCGGGCTCGTAGGCGCAGGGGCGGAGGACGTGTCGGGGGGAGGTGGGGGGGGGGGGAGTGGTGGAGGTGGGCGGGGTGGGGGTAGGTTCATGGGGTGGGGGTGGGGTGAGGGGGAGACTGGGGGGCCGAGGGGGGGGATGGGGGGGGGGGGGGGGGGCCAGGGGGGGGGGGGGGGGGGGGGGGGGGGGGGGGGGGGGGGGGGGGAAATGTACGGGGGGCGGGGTCTGGGGATCGGGGGGCAGGGGGGGGGGGGGGGGGGGGGGGCTCGGGGGTGGGGGGGGGGGGGGGGGGGGGCTACAGTCTTGGGGGGGGGGGGTTGGGGGGGGGGGGGGGGCGGGGGGGGGGGGGGGGTTGGTGGGGGGGGGGGGGGGGGATAGGGGGGGGGGGGGGGGGGGGGGGGGGGGGGGGGGGGGGGGGGGGGGGACTGGGGGGGGGGGGGGGGGGGGG
The DNA here is from genome assembly GCA_907163375.1 of Prostheceraeus crozeri. Classification (NCBI taxonomy): domain Eukaryota; kingdom Metazoa; phylum Platyhelminthes; order Polycladida; family Euryleptidae; genus Prostheceraeus; species Prostheceraeus crozeri. The sequence continues at coordinate 109,670 of CAJQUW010011341.1, read as the reverse complement.
GGGGTTCGAAGGGGGGGGGGGGGGGGGGTGCGCAGTCTGGGGGGGGAAATGGGGGGGGGGGGGGGGGGGGGGGGGGGAGGGGGGGGGGGGTGGGGGGTCGGGGGGGGGGGTTGGGGGGGGGGGGGGGGGGGGGGCAAGGGGGGGTTGGGGGGGGGGGGGGGGGGGGGGGGGGGGGGGGGGGGGGGGGGGGGGGGGGGGGGGGGGGGGGGGGGGGGGGGGGGGGGGGGGGGGGGGGGGGGGGGGGGGGGGGGGGGGGGGGGGGGGGGGGGGGGGGGGGGGGGGGGGGGGGGGGGGGGGGGGGGGGGGGGGGGGGGGGGGGGGGGGGGGGGGGGGGGGGGGGGGGGGGGGGGGGGGGGGGGGGGGGGGGGGGGGGGGGGGGGGGGGGGGGGGGGGGGGGGGGGGGGGGGGGGGGGGGGGGGGGGGGGGGGGGGGGGGGGGGGGGGGGGGGGGGGGGGGGGGGGGGGGGGGGGGGGGGGGGGGGGGGGGGGGGGGGGGGGGGGGGGGGGGGGGGGGGGGGGGGGGGGGGGGGGGGGGGGGGGGGGGGGGGGGGGGGGGGGGGGGGGGGGGGGGGGGGGGGGGGGGGGGGGGGGGGGGGGGGGGGGGGGGGGGGGGGGGGGGGGGGGGGGGGGGGGGGGGGGGGGGGGGGGGGGGGGGGGGGGGGGGGGGGGGGGGGGGGGGGGGGGGGGGGGGGGGGGGGGGGGGGGGGGGGGGGGGGGGGGGGGGGGGGGGGGGGGGGGGGGGGGGGGGGGGGGGGGGGGGGGGGGGGGGGGGGGGGGGGGGGGGGGGGGGGGGGGGGGGGGGGGGGGGGGGGGGGGGGGGGGGGGGGGGGGGGGGGGGGGGGGGGGGGGGGGGGGGGGGGGGGGGGGGGGGGGGGGGGGGGGGGGGGGGGGGGGGGGGGGGGGGGGGGGGGGGGGGGGGGGGGGGGGGGGGGGGGGGGGGGGGGGGGGGGGGGGGGGGGGGGGGGGGGGGGGGGGGGGGGGGGGGGGGGGGGGGGGGGGGGGGGGGGGGGGGGGGGGGGGGGGGGGGGGGGGGGGGGGGGGGGGGGGGGGGGGGGGGGGGGGGGGGGGGGGGGGGGGGGGGGGGGGGGGGGGGGGGGGGGGGGGGGGGGGGGGGGGGGGGGGGGGGGGGGGGGGGGGGGGGGGGGGGGGGGGGGGGGGGGGGGGGGGGGGGGGGGGGGGGGGGGGGGGGGGGGGGGGGGGGGGGGGGGGGGGGGGGGGGGGGGGGGGGGGGGGGGGGGGGGGGGGGGGGGGGGGGGGGGGGGGGGGGGGGGGGGGGGGGGGGGGGGGGGGGGGGGGGGGGGGGGGGGGGGGGGGGGGGGGGGGGGGGGGGGGGGGGGGGGGGGGGGGGGGGGGGGGGGGGGGGGGGGGGGGGGGGGGGGGGGGGGGGGGGGGGGGGGGGGGGGGGGGGGGGGGGGGGGGGGGGGGGGGGGGGGGGGGGGGGGGGGGGGGGGGGGGGGGGGGGGGGGGGGGGGGGGGGGGGGGGGGGGGGGGGGGGGGGGGGGGGGGGGGGGGGGGGGGGGGGGGGGGGGGGGGGGGGGGGGGGGGGGGGGGGGGGGGGGGGGGGGGGGGGGGGGGGGGGGGGGGGGGGGGGGGGGGGGGGGGGGGGGGGGGGGGGGGGGGGGGGGGGGGGGGGGGGGGGGGGGGGGGGGGGGGGGGGGGGGGGGGGGGGGGGGGGGGGGGGGGGGGGGGGGGGGGGGGGGGGGGGGGGGGGGGGGGGGGGGGGGGGGGGGGGGGGGGGGGGGGGGGGGGGGGGGGGGGGGGGGGGGGGGGGGGGGGGGGGGGGGGGGGGGGGGGGGGGGGGGGGGGGGGGGGGGGGGGGGGGGGGGGGGGGGGGGGGGGGGGGGGGGGGGGGGGGGGGGGGGGGGGGGGGGGGGGGGGGGGGGGGGGGGGGGGGGGGGGGGGGGGGGGGGGGGGGGGGGGGGGGGGGGGGGGGGGGGGGGGGGGGGGGGGGGGGGGGGGGGGGGGGGGGGGGGGGGGGGGGGGGGGGGGGGGGGGGGGGGGGGGGGGGGGGGGGGGGGGGGGGGGGGGGGGGGGGGGGGGGGGGGGGGGGGGGGGGGGGGGGGGGGGGGGGGGGGGGGGGGGGGGGGGGGGGGGGGGGGGGGGGGGGGGGGGGGGGGGGGGGGGGGGGGGGGGGGGGGGGGGGGGGGGGGGGGGGGGGGGGGGGGGGGGGGGGGGGGGGGGGGGGGGGGGGGGGGGGGGGGGGGGGGGGGGGGGGGGGGGGGGGGGGGGGGGGGGGGGGGGGGGGGGGGGGGGGGGGGGGGGGGGGGGGGGGGGGGGGGGGGGGGGGGGGGGGGGGGGGGGGGGGGGGGGGGGGGGGGGGGGGGGGGGGGGGGGGGGGGGGGGGGGGGGGGGGGGGGGGGGGGGGGGGGGGGGGGGGGGGGGGGGGGGGGGGGGGGGGGGGGGGGGGGGGGGGGGGGGGGGGGGGGGGGGGGGGGGGGGGGGGGGGGGGGGGGGGGGGGGGGGGGGGGGGGGGGGGGGGGGGGGGGGGGGGGGGGGGGGGGGGGGGGGGGGGGGGGGGGGGGGGGGGGGGGGGGGGGGGGGGGGGGGGGGGGGGGGGGGGGGGGGGGGGGGGGGGGGGGGGGGGGGGGGGGGGGGGGGGGGGGGGGGGGGGGGGGGGGGGGGGGGGGGGGGGGGGGGGGGGGGGGGGGGGGGGGGGGGGGGGGGGGGGGGGGGGGGGGGGGGGGGGGGGGGGGGGGGGGGGGGGGGGGGGGGGGGGGGGGGGGGGGGGGGGGGGGGGGGGGGGGGGGGGGGGGGGGGGGGGGGGGGGGGGGGGGGGGGGGGGGGGGGGGGGGGGGGGGGGGGGGGGGGGGGGGGGGGGGGGGGGGGGGGGGGGGGGGGGGGGGGGGGGGGGGGGGGGGGGGGGGGGGGGGGGGGGGGGGGGGGGGGGGGGGGGGGGGGGGGGGGGGGGGGGGGGGGGGGGGGGGGGGGGGGGGGGGGGGGGGGGGGGGGGGGGGGGGGGGGGGGGGGGGGGGGGGGGGGGGGGGGGGGGGGGGGGGGGGGGGGGGGGGGGGGGGGGGGGGGGGGGGGGGGGGGGGGGGGGGGGGGGGGGGGGGGGGGGGGGGGGGGGGGGGGGGGGGGGGGGGGGGGGGGGGGGGGGGGGGGGGGGGGGGGGGGGGGGGGGGGGGGGGGGGGGGGGGGGGGGGGGGGGGGGGGGGGGGGGGGGGGGGGGGGGGGGGGGGGGGGGGGGGGGGGGGGGGGGGGGGGGGGGGGGGGGGGGGGGGGGGGGGGGGGGGGGGGGGGGGGGGGGGGGGGGGGGGGGGGGGGGGGGGGGGGGGGGGGGGGGGGGGGGGGGGGGGGGGGGGGGGGGGGGGGGGGGGGGGGGGGGGGGGGGGGGGGGGGGGGGGGGGGGGGGGGGGGGGGGGGGGGGGGGGGGGGGGGGGGGGGGGGGGGGGGGGGGGGGGGGGGGGGGGGGGGGGGGGGGGGGGGGGGGGGGGGGGGGGGGGGGGGGGGGGGGGGGGGGGGGGGGGGGGGGGGGGGGGGGGGGGGGGGGGGGGGGGGGGGGGGGGGGGGGGGGGGGGGGGGGGGGGGGGGGGGGGGGGGGGGGGGGGGGGGGGGGGGGGGGGGGGGGGGGGGGGGGGGGGGGGGGGGGGGGGGGGGGGGGGGGGGGGGGGGGGGGGGGGGGGGGGGGGGGGGGGGGGGGGGGGGGGGGGGGGGGGGGGGGGGGGGGGGGGGGGGGGGGGGGGGGGGGGGGGGGGGGGGGGGGGGGGGGGGGGGGGGGGGGGGGGGGGGGGGGGGGGGGGGGGGGGGGGGGGGGGGGGGGGGGGGGGGGGGGGGGGGGGGGGGGGGGGGGGGGGGGGGGGGGGGGGGGGGGGGGGGGGGGGGGGGGGGGGGGGGGGGGGGGGGGGGGGGGGGGGGGGGGGGGGGGGGGGGGGGGGGGGGGGGGGGGGGGGGGGGGGGGGGGGGGGGGGGGGGGGGGGGGGGGGGGGGGGGGGGGGGGGGGGGGGGGGGGGGGGGGGGGGGGGGGGGGGGGGGGGGGGGGGGGGGGGGGGGGGGGGGGGGGGGGGGGGGGGGGGGGGGGGGGGGGGGGGGGGGGGGGGGGGGGGGGGGGGGGGGGGGGGGGGGGGGGGGGGGGGGGGGGGGGGGGGGGGGGGGGGGGGGGGGGGGGGGGGGGGGGGGGGGGGGGGGGGGGGGGGGGGGGGGGGGGGGGGGGGGGGGGGGGGGGGGGGGGGGGGGGGGGGGGGGGGGGGGGGGGGGGGGGGGGGGGGGGGGGGGGGGGGGGGGGGGGGGGGGGGGGGGGGGGGGGGGGGGGGGGGGGGGGGGGGGGGGGGGGGGGGGGGGGGGGGGGGGGGGGGGGGGGGGGGGGGGGGGGGGGGGGGGGGGGGGGGGGGGGGGGGGGGGGGGGGGGGGGGGGGGGGGGGGGGGGGGGGGGGGGGGGGGGGGGGGGGGGGGGGGGGGGGGGGGGGGGGGGGGGGGGGGGGGGGGGGGGGGGGGGGGGGGGGGGGGGGGGGGGGGGGGGGGGGGGGGGGGGGGGGGGGGGGGGGGGGGGGGGGGGGGGGGGGGGGGGGGGGGGGGGGGGGGGGGGGGGGGGGGGGGGGGGGGGGGGGGGGGGGGGGGGGGGGGGGGGGGGGGGGGGGGGGGGGGGGGGGGGGGGGGGGGGGGGGGGGGGGGGGGGGGGGGGGGGGGGGGGGGGGGGGGGGGGGGGGGGGGGGGGGGGGGGGGGGGGGGGGGGGG
>CAJQUW010011341.1:0-100000 GCA_907163375.1 Prostheceraeus crozeri | reverse complement strand
TCCATTCTCCACTATAATGATGTACAGAATAGCTGATACCGCAAGAGTAAGTATCAACAGTGGGAGAATGAATTAAAGTTTGATGACTGCAATAGTGAAGATATGAAAATTAAAGATATAGAAAAATTTGAAAAAAAATTGAACAACATCAAAATAGTTCTCCATGTTTGGGAAAAGGGATTGAAGGGTGTCCGCTACAACTCGCGTTCGAGTTGTTATGAGCACGTTGTCAACCTTTTATTAGTAAGACAGGATGATAGTGAGGAATGGCACTACTGCGGTATTCCCAAAATTTCTCGCTTATACCACCACCTAAGAAATTCTAGCTCATCAGAGATTTATTACTGTGACAGATGCATTCGCAACTTTAGGAGTAAAAATAAATTTGAAACTCATTACGAATGGTGTAAGCGAGGTAAACTACAAATGGAGCGCATGCCCAAAGATAAGGAGTTTTCATATAGAGAGAATGGCGATGAACTAAGTCCTCTTCGTGTCATCTATGCTGACATCGAATGCTATATCGATGATATCATCCACAAGCCAGCAGCCATATCCTGCTATGAAGTATGGCATGACCATTTCCAAAATAGAAAAAATAAAATGCACGTCTGGCAAGGTGAGGATTGTATTTACCAATTCCTACAATTCCTCGAACAGGCTGTAAAATTTCAACAAAAGTATGATGGTGAACTCTATCGCAGATCATTGCATATGACAGCAGATGATCAAGCAAAATTTGATAGTTGCAACGTTTGCCCCAAATGTAGGAAAACATTTGATGATGATAAGATTAAGAAAGTGCGCGACCATGATCACATCACTGGTAAATTTAGAAACGCACTATGTTCAAAATGCAATTTTTCACTTAGGATGAAACGGCGTACATTACCCGTCATTTTCCATAATTTCAAGGGCTACGACAGCCATATGATAATAAAAGGAGGTTTAGGTCAAATGAAAGAGTGGAAGCTTGATGTAATAGCACAAACGAGAGAGAAGTTTATGGCCATGACAGCAAAAGTGCCTGTCGATAAAACTAAAGAAAATAAGACGGTCTATTTTGATATAAAATTTTTAGATTCCTACCAATTTATGACTGCATCACTGGCCTCTCTCGTACAAAATCTAAAGTCTCTTCCACTAACACAAAATCTTAAGAAACAATATCCAAATCTAACCGATGAAGTCATCACACGGAAAGGAGTCTTTCCATATGCATATTTTGATGCGATTAATAAACTCGGCGAGACTTCTCTTCCGCCCATAGATAAATTTAATAATGATTTGAGCGGTGCAGAATGTAAGACCGAAGATTATGATCATGCACAAGATGCATGGATAAAATTTGACTGCCATACATTTGGCGAATATATGATTGCCTACCTTAAGTTAGATGTATTTTTGCTGGCTGATGTATTTCAGGAGTTTCGACGAGTGGCATTAGAAGAAGATAAGTTAGATCCCGTCCACTTTGTCAGTCTGCCAGCCATGTCATTTAAGTCTGCTTTTAAAATGACTGGTGAGACCATTCATCTCTTACAAGATCCAGAGATGTATAATTTATTTGAGCGAGGAATTCGCGGTGGTCTCACATTTGTAAATAAACATAGGTTTAAAAATCAAAATTAGTAGGCGATGATCAGACTCATCTTAAGTATTATGACCAAAATAATTTATATGGTAGTTCACTATCCAAACCACTCCCTCACTCTGAGTTTAGCTGGTTAGATGATAGTGAAATTCAGCATCTCTCCAACCCTTCTAACATACTAGCAATTCCAGATGAAGGTGATTGGGGATATTATTTTGAGATAGATCTAATCTATCCAAATAATATTAAACATAAAACCGTAGATTTTCCACTCGCACCCGAATCAGGTGAAGTGACCAAAGATATGTTTTCCGACTTTATGAAACAATTTCATAAAGATTTAGAATCATGCGGTCAACCCGACTATAAGCCTTGCCGCAAACTTTTACTCACCCAGTATGATAAGGAAAACTATCTAGTCCACTTTAGCATCTTAAAATTTTATTTAGAAATGGGTATGATTTTAAAAAGAGTTCACCGCATTATTAAATTTAGACAGAAAGCCTTCCTCAAACCATATATTGATAGCAACAGCCAGAAACGTGCACTAGCCCAAAATAATTTTGAAAAAGATTTTTATAAGTATAAGAATAATAGTCTATTTGGTAAGACGATGGAGGATGTTAGAAAACGTGTAAACTATAAACTAGTCAATGATGTTACAAAATTTAAGAAATTGGTCTCATCACCTCTATTCATCGATAGAGACATTATCGATGAGGACCTTGTAGGTGTTAAAATGATAAAATCTGAAGTTGAGTTGTGCAAGCCCATCTATATTGGTCAAGCTGTACTAGATTACTCTAAGCTTGAAATGTACCAACTCTTTTATAAAATACTAAAACCATGTCCTCTCGTAAAAGAGGTTCGTTTGTTGGGTGGCGATACAGATAGTTTCTTCTTAGGTATTACCACTCAAAAAGATTTAAATTTCAATGAAGTAGGAAAATCTTTAGAAAGATATTTTGATACATCAAATTATCCTACTGATCACCCACTCTACTCCATCAAAAATAAGGCAAAACTTGGCTGCTTTAAGGATGAGACAGCAGGGAAGGAAATAGATGAAATGATTCTCCTCCGTCCAAAAATGTACAGTATGAAATTAAAGGATAGCGACGATAGTATTAAGCGTGCTAAAGGCATATCAAGATCATTGGTCTCTAACATGAAACATAAAAATTTCAGGAAAGCCTATAGAAATAAAAATATAACGTTTGTCAATATGACAATCTTAAAATCTAAGTCGCATGAGATCAAAACTCATACTTTTAGGAAACGGGCGCTTTCAGCATGGGAGGATAAGAGGTGCTGGTTAGAACACAACATATCTCTTCCACATGGACATCCTGACACAAACATACCACCACCCAAAAGAATTAAACTCACACTACCACATTCAGGAGACGTCTTAGCATAATCATCCTTAACTTAGTATTTTTATGTTGATTTCTGTAGATAAACATTGCTGTTTTATGTATCGCATGAGATCGTTTCTTCCTTGTGAATATATGCCTACAGTGAGCCCATTCCCCCTATATCTGTGAAAAGACTTTTTCATATACATATTTTTATTTCAATAAACATATCACAATGACTTCACTTTGTTTTCCGAAACACTAAAGTTACGAGGGATTTAGTATCTTTCACATGGATGCACTCTTGTAAACCATTGGTAATTTTGATAGCAATAGAGGGTATAGTTTGTTTGACGACGGGATGATAGAAAATAGATTCAAACATCTTCTCGACTATTCCATATGAAGCGTCTTTATCATGAATGAAATCACGTAAAATGTATTCTTTTTTCTCACCAACAGAAATAGGTAGAATCAAATCACTTTGAATGTAAAGGTGCTGTTCATGTTTATCAAGTGTCATTGGTGTTTCTATACCAATCGTATGCGCAGCAGCAAACACAGTTTGTAGCATTGAAAAACCAAAGAGTTTTTTCAAATTTTTACTCAATTGACATTGAATGTCATCACCCAGTTTCAGAACAACGCGTTGATTTTCAATTGAAAACGAAATGTGGTGTGTCTTTACATCATATTTACTTTTCATCACATGCTTCAACTTCTGTTGTATATAAGGATTTACTACATGAATGAAGCTTTCAACTGTATGATATAGACGCGGCATTATATTGATAGCAACTTTAGATTCTTCATAAGACTGGTAAATTTTCTTGATGCGATCGCCATAGATGTCCACCCACCATTCATCATTAACTGAATCAGCTTTAGTGTGATATTCATGAGAAGCATACACCACACCGCTTCCAATAATAGGTGTATAATGTCTTACAAAATGACGCAAGGTTGGAGAGAAATAAACTGTAAGTTTGTCATTATATTTCTGAATAACCAACTTATTTTTGTCCGCCATAATTTTCTCTCCATACTTCTTACCCACAGTCTCATTCCATCGTTTTACTAACTCAATAAGTGATAAAGGTTGAACACCACGCTTTTTCAAAATGATGCGTTCTTCGCATTCTACAACATCTTCATCAAATATTTTAAATCTATAATGAAATTTGTTGATTCGATTTGAATAAACTTTTTTAACATTTGCAGTAGCAATTGACGTTAGATGTAGTCCATGACCAAAACCAAGATGTGGATAGAATTCATTATCCAACCTCAGCGTAAGACCTTTAGTAAAAGAATGAAAGCGGAGGAACTGTCTCCCACTCCAATGATAGATAGTAAACTCATAAGCTTTCTGATTTTTATTCTTCATGATGGAAGTATTACCACTGTTGAATGCCTTAATAATTTTCTCATTCCCAAATGGTTCATAAGAATCTGATTTTATCTGAATCCATTCATAGTTCCACTTTCCATCTGATGTTAAATTGTATGGGAACTGGAATGCATTATTCATCGTTATTCCATCATGGGTGCGAGGAGTCAATATCATTTCTTCCAAATCATTCACATTCTGAATATTGCTATCATAGCAAATACTAGAAACGCCAACCTCCCATTCACCTTCTAAATGCAGTGGGCGATTTAATTCTACTCGATAGTCTGATGGTTTATTTTTGGGAAATTTATTCATAGAAGCATTACTGGGTAAGTAGATTAGAAACGAGTCCTTATTTTCACTTTCCATATTATTCACATTGGAAAAATATATTAGCATACTTTTGCATTAACTCTTCATTCGGAAATGGAGTGTGATACTTGTCACAGCATCTTTATGAAAAGGAATCAACGCACCAGCATCGTCATAAATGGCAATATCAATTTGTGGGATGTAGTTTGATTTCAGCTTTGTATAATGAACTTTCTTGAAAGTATGCTCAGATAAAATACTGCAGCTTTTTGGCTGGTATGGTATCATTGCTAGCAATGGAGCTTCAACATCTCCCACACGTACATCTTCACCAATATTGGAATATATCTGAAAATAGTTAATACGACGCGATAGCGACATGTCTGCGCTAGCTTTGGTTACAGTACCACTTTTAAAGATATTTTGATCAAAACCCAAAATGTCCATTAGAGTTTTATCCATAATTAGTTCAATACCTTTTCCACTTATAGTGAGAGACAAAGTACCTTCTTTTTCAGAAAATGAAATATGTTGCTCATTAATCACTTCATTTAAATAATCTACAACCAATTTAACCGAAGTAATAATGCGAGGCATCAACACTCTTGTTTCATGTAAGATACCACCTAAAGGCTCTACACACTTTCTGTATAAAGATACGGTCCATTCTGTATCAAATTGATTTGACCTTTCACATGGTAAATGTTGCATATCAGATTTTCCATGAACAGCTGCAGAACGATGTCGTAAGAACTGATGAAAATCTTTTGAACAAACTAATACTAGATCATCATCATTTAATTTACTTATTGCAATATGATTAGATGATTTGATATAAGTCAATGTTGCCACTTGTTTACCATCAACTCGAAGGAGATAATTAAATTTCTTCAATAATGTTTCAGGAGTCATGTTTGTCTTTCTTGGCTTAATCACAATCTTCTTCACCAACGTCTTCTCATTTCTTGGAATAAGATCTACATAATAAGCTTCCTCTCGATATATTAACTGTTTATGACCACTTATGTGGTAATTAAAATTAAAATTATCATAGCTTGTTAAGGCGCTAGCGAGGTAACCTAAATCATTTCTTAAACTTGGACTTAAACCAACAATCCAATCTTTCTCAACTACATGATGTACATAATTATAATCATCATTGTGCGGAGTAAATTGGACAATATGTTTACTCGCTTTATTCAAGAAATCATATATAAACTTTTTACATGATAAGAGATCTTTCTTTGGCCACTGTGGAATGTATACTCGGCATCCCTTTTCACATTGGTAAGCAGCTGTACGTCTCATATTAATAGTCATCACCTCATGATCAAAAGTATAGACACAGTTGCTATAAACAAGTTGAGTGACACCCACTTCCCAATTTCCATTTAGCTGTTGTGCATGATCAATGGGAGTAGAAAAGAGTGCGGCTCGATTACTAGCAAATTTCTTTGTAGCCGTATTGCTAAGCAAAATATGATAAAACGACATTTTTATATTGCTGATCTGCGACTTTGCATAACATCATGAAGACTTGGATTTTGGACTCTCTACAATATATCAGAGTTGATCGTGATGGAAACGTACATTTCAAAAATTCTCATGGTCATACATCAAGAGGTATTACATCAACATGGCGACAATTTGTCAACCTCAATGATATCATGAGGGATTTGGAATATTTTGAAACATTAAGATTCATCTCCTTGGGTGATCAAGTTTGGCTTCAACATTACAGAAATGAAATTCAAATCTGCCATTCTCATTCCGCAAACTGTTTCTCATTTCGCAAATACAATTGGGAGAAGTATAGAAGATACATACATCGCTCCATCATGACATTTATTCGTCGTGAGTTCATCGCCCTACTATGCAAATCTTAATCAGACATGACTACCACGCATCATGAGTTGGAAATTAGATTCCCTACAACGTATTGAAACGGATCATGATCGAAACGTCTATTTCAAAGATTCAACTGGAAATGTGAGAAGAGAGTTTGCATTATCTTATCGTCATTTTCAATCTCTACATCATATCATGAAGGATTTGAAATACTTCTATATGAAAAGACATTCACGTATTGGAAATCGCATCTGGCTGCGCGTCAACAATCGGCGAATTCAACTCTATCATTCCCAACTTCATACTAACTTCACATTTCATCAAGGTAGTTGGGAAAAGTATAAAAGGAAGGTACATCGCTCAATTTACTCATTCTTTCATCATGAAGCGCCATCGCTACACCATCGTCAACATTCTCCGTCGCTTCAGACTCTACACCAAAATCGATCTCACAACATTACACCAACACCTTCCAAACAGCAAGTATTACCCGGGCCGACCTCAAATGTTAGTGGTGAAGATGAACAATTCACGGAATCTTCAACTCTTCCCAAATGGGACTGTACAGATTCTCGGCGCCCTTTCTCATTCATCAGCGCAGTCAATGCGCTTAGAGCTACAAAGACTACTACGTCGGATATGGAAGAGGGAGAGGTGTGTGATGTCGAATCTGACTGTGGACAATATGGTGATCTCTACTCAATTGAGTGACAGTCTATCATTTTTGAAGATTCGTACCAGCAGTTACAATTTGTGTTATGAACCCGAACTTTTTCCTGCAGCTCTCATTAGTTGTTGGTTACCTGTGCATGTGGCAATCTTTCATAATAGTAAAGTGATCATTACTGGACAAAAATCTCATGTACAAGCAAATGTGATCCTAGACTATCTCATTGAGTATGTACGTACCCAGCGGATTGTAAAATAAAAAACAATTTTTCCAACATGATGTTTTTATTTCAAATCATGATAGAACTTACAAATCATTTTTTCATTAGAGGATGGATTACATGAAAAGTTTTGAATAACAGATACAAATCGAGATACATGTAAACGTTTTAAGATGAAGTACAGTACAAAAGCACCACACGTTGATGAAAGTGGATGTTGTAGTATGCGTTCATTTCGCTGATATTGACGCGTATGTTTTCTCAACCACTGCTGTGTTGGTATATTTGGAGGTTGAGCAAGAGAGTCAAATAGTTCACCACGTCGGTCTTCTCCAATAAAGATCGCTTTCCAATGCTCACCGCCTAAATTCTGCGAATGAGCGTTTAGTACAATAAAGATGGGATAGTGATTTACTGCAGGTGGTAAGGTATCGAGTGAATAGACATTATCGGATGCTTTCAACGTCGCTTCGTCTGCATTATGCTGCACTTTAGTCTTAATATCGTCAGCAGTCAACCAACTCATTAACGATTATACTGAAGAATCACGTCACGATACTTTGTAATTTCAATATTTGAATCGAAGACTGCATAAATTAATACATTGATCGTCTCAGGTAGTGTTCTTTTGAACGTTAAATCCAAACGAATATTATGAGGCACGTTCGCTTGACGATAGGGTGCACTAATATCGCTGTCAGCAGTCAAATCAAATGCATAAATAGTATATCCACTCTTAAACTCTTTCATAGTAAGTCCGTTGGTGTCATCCGTATTGTAAAAGCCAAAGACATCCATAAAATCAACATAACTGCGCATAAATTGATCCGAAGCAAAATCTGGTTTGTAGGGTGGACCAGGATGACTCACACCATTTACACGTAAAGCAATTTCACTTAACTGATTGTGTTTAAAATTGAAAGGATTCTTCTTTATATTACCATTAAATGCATCATTTTCAACCATTGCCAGCATGTGGAGCTTCGGTGCTTCCGATGGAAAGAGGCCATCTTTCATGAAACTCTTTTGATCTTTCGGAATTGTAAAGGTGAGAAGCTTTGTATGCTGAACGGGGTAAATGGCATTTTGGCGGTTAAGACCTTCAGCATGTCCTCTAATGACACTTGGATTCGGTACTACTCGACGAATGTAAAGTGCAATATCTTCCACATGAATTCTAAAATTGTCAACTTTAGCAAATGCATTCAGCGCAAATTCAGGCTTATTCAATGTCAGCTTGAGTCGCATGCTGGTATTACAGAGTAAAAACTTTGACTGTCTAAAGAAGTCTAAATTCAGCGGACCATATAGCTGACATACTTTACTATCTTTAATCATAGCAGATCGCTTTACAAAGCCACTGTTTGTTTCAACATCAAATTTTCCTGCTTCATCTCTGTACCATCCCATGGCTTCCATATGACTTTTTTGTGCTGCTGGATGAAACTGTGATACATGATTGAAATATGATTTATAGGGATAATCGCTTTGACCACCTTCCACCTGCTGCTCTCCAATCGTTAGAGAAACATCGCGAAGTAATGTAGTCAATAGTAAATTGTTCAGTCCAACTTTATGTGCATCGTCAATAGCAGTTCCATCTGCTTGCTGAATTCTAAACCTCAAATCAGCCATCGCATAACTCAAATCTATGTAATCATCACTACCACCAGGAATAACAAATTCAATGGGGCCAGCATTCTCAGCTGTTCGAGGATGATAATCTATAATACTTGAACTAAGAATATCTGTCTGTATGGCTTGTTGATCAAACAAACAAAAACCGGAAGTTTTACACTCCATGATTAGAAGTTATAGCAGCGTCGTCGTTTAGCGCCTGATGAATGATTAGAACCTCTGCGACGTTTGCGTGAATGCCTTTTGACTGAAGATCGCACCTTACCAGCTCCGCGATGTTTCCTCCTTCCTTTATTCATTCGTTTAGGTGATTTCTTTCCTTGAGTAACACCAGCAAAGGTCTGCTTCAATGTTTTTAAACCGCGTTCCTTCCCACGATTCAACAAACTGCTCTTAAAACTTCTACCTCTAGAAAGATCACTAGCAACATCACCAGCAAAGCCAACGGCATTACTTAAAACATTTCGTTTTAAAGATCTACCGACATTGGATATGAGAGGTGCTACAACAGATTTCAGTCAACCAAGTATGCTACCTCCACGTTGGCGGCGAGCGCCGATGTAAATTTGTCCTCCACCACTTACATAGGAGGGTCGTGAATAAAATGAGGCAGTTGGATTCATAGCTCAAACCCTAAACATTGTTAGTTACAACTTTGCATGAATCACTGTCGATCACTTAGATGAAAGATGTCGGCACGACGCATCCAAGAGTTCATACTTGAAGGATAACCAGTCCATTTAACAAGACACCATTCTTCACCCTGCCGTTTTTTACATCGAATGATTTTCTCTACCAAATATGTTTCACTTTCAGTGACTACCTCAATCTCATCGCGGTAAAAGCTACCCTCAATTTCTTCATTATCGTAATCTTTCAACTTATAGGTGGTCGGAGAGTCTTTTTGATCAATCCTTGATACTGTAAATACCTCCTCTGTCCAATTCGGAAGGTACCCTTTAGCAAAAACACTTTTCACTTTTGAGATACGAACTTTATCACCAATTTTCACATCACTTTTCACATGAGTGCGTTTACGTTGGAATGATTCGCGCACTTTATCTACATTGTCAGCATTTACATCTACTGGTCTGAGTCCAATAGAACGATGGATAGAGTGATTGTAGGCAGGGAGTGTATCCTGTAGAACCTTTGTCCAATTTTGTGTCAAGTTGACAGTAAAATGTCTCCACAAGCGATTTTTTAATGTGCGATTAAAACGTTCAACGAGTGCAGCTTTATAAGCACTCTTTACACTTAACAACTCAATATCATGCCTCTCAAATAATCTTCTCACATGCTGATTTTCAAACTCTTTTCCTTGATCACTCTGAATTCCTTTTGGAATGCGACCTTCTCGAAAAATTGTTTGGAATGCTTTTGCTACTCCTTTCCCTTCTTTAGTTTTTATAGGTTGAGCCCACGCATAACGCGAGAAGATATCAATGGCGGTTAAAATAAAATTATTGCCCGAGTTATGTTTTGAAATGGAGGCGACATCGCACAAATCTGCTTGCCACTGTTCATCGATGTCATGAACAATATAATGGCGGGTGCGGTACTTCTTTTTCGCTTGTTTGTGGAGTGTATAGGTAGCCTGACCCTTTAACCATCGTTTCACTTGTGATTGTGGAAGACCACTCGCTTTTGATAATTTCTTGATAGATGCAAATATTGCCGGATGTTTTACATCATAATAGATTGACTTCAAACGTTCAGTCGATGACGACTGACTCTTTTTCCTCCTTCTCATCTTTTTGTTTTCTTGCCTTTCTACATTTATAACAACTGCAGCATTTAGCTTTAGCGGTTTTGCGATCGTGTTCACATTGCTTAGGGGTTTCATTATGAGAGCTGGCGCAGCAAGTGCAAGTGACAACGACATTCACCTCTGGCGGCTCATTACATGGCAAGCAACACATCTGCTTCATATTAATAGTCTGAGAACATGTATTTCCTGGGAGGAGCTGTTTTACGTTTTCCTTTTACTAGTTTTAGTGGTGATGTAGATCTTCGTCGAGTTCTTCCTCTTGTTTGCTTAGTGAGTGTGGGAGGGGATGTAGCAGGTGACGCCTTAAACCAATTTGTTGGCATTTTCATCGTCTGAAGCATTGGAGCAGTAGCCACTGTTGAATCAAGTTCTTTCAATGTCTCATTATTTAGAGCAAATTTTGGCACATTATGCTTTTTCAATAGTTTAAGAAAGTATGTCCAACCAGGTGGAACATAGCCCTGACGGCGCTTTCTACGTGTTGCATACTGAATCAAGTCTTCATAACGTGAAGCATCAATCACTTTATTTTCATCTGTAATGATTTCTCCTCTATCATTTACATTGAGATGGGGTTCAATACTGTTGAAAAGAGATATGGCATGTGCGCGAGATGCTAAAGGTGTAGCAGTCGATACAGAGTCACGCATCTTATTCTTCAAGTTTTTCAATTGCTCAACAGTTTCCGATTGTAATAATACAGCACGATGTGGATCTTTGATGTGAACATTTTGCTGATAATCTATTTCTTTCCTATACATTTGATTTGCAAGAGGTTGCTTTACTTGCTGCATGGCAGTCAATTGTACATATTCATCCTGAGGAATAACAATCATGCGAGAATAAGAACTCATAGTTTGTAGATAATCATGGGAGTTTTCAAAATATCACTTCGAAATCTAAATTCTTCCGGACACTCTTGCGTAAAGTCAATGAATAAGTAACCGTATGGTTTTTCAGTAGCTGCTTGAAAAATTTCAATTAAGGCTTTTGATCCTCTGGGTGCAACTTGTCGCGCTAAAATTTCAAATTGACTTTTATCTCGCGGATTCTTGAAAATAGCATAATAGTGTGTATTCAGGTTTCGTGTACGAGCTTCTTTTCCATCAGGAAACAAATTTTGTGTGATATAGATGATAAAGCACCTTTTATGATGTGCTGCACGAGTGAACATATCTGTAACATCTTTGGAATTCTTACTTTCTTTTAATAAATCATCCAATACAACAACATCATTAGTCTGAAGTTTATCCACTGGAATAATTCCTTCATGTCGAATAAAGTTGCGACTTTGCAATTCCTGAAACAGGGACGGTTGATAATTACCATAACACCAAATCACTCGATTGATAGGTTCCTTAAACAACTCCCTTCTTTTATCCAATAAATTCAGCGTGAAAACAGTTTTACCTGCATGAGATGGACCTGATACAGTCAGAACTTTATCACATTGAAGTCTGAAATCCATTTTATTACTTTGAGATTCAACATTTGCATAATTAACGGTTAGAGCCAAAGATATTACCCAATAGGTTGCCCACGGCATGAGCTATCATTGGAAGTATTGCTGAAAGGAAACCACCCTTTTGTGTTAGAGTTTTCCTCTTTCTTTGAAGGGTGACTTTAGGATTGGAGATGAAGCGCAATTTCATAGCATATCGCTTAAGTAACTTTCGTTGTTTTGGCGCTAATTTCTTCGTCCTCAACTTCCTCACATGAGAAATAATTTCACAAATGAATTTATCGTTAGCATGTCGTATAGCATTGTATCGCTGATTTGCTTTCATTCGTCGGAGAGCTTGAAAGGCTGAAGAAAACTTTTGACTTTTACGTTTCGTCATTTTACGTTTCTTCATTTTCCGTGTTAGTCTTTGCTAAAACCTATCTTTACCACATTTGCATAGGTACTAACTATTGCGACATAAGTGACACTCGAAATGAACAATATCACAGTGGTTACATTGGCAAAGTTGAATGCAATTACGTATGAAACAGCAATGACAAAAAGCATGCTTACATCTCTTGAAGATGCGCTTTTCATTTCCATCCTTTCGCTTACATACATCGCAACACATAGTTTGACCGCTACTGATGTCTATAGCAAGACTTTTTGAAGATATGAATTTGCTAGCCTTTTCTAAATAATAGACGCATGTACAGAAGGAATATACTTCGAGAGTGAGCAGACATAGCTCGAAAACCAGTTGTGCTACAATCAAGTACCACTGCATTTTCAATTTTTCTTTATGGAAAGTTGAATGTGAATATCTGAAATCGCTTCAATCACTAGACTGCTACCATGATGGTTAAATGCGTTAAGACGTTCAGCAATTTTCATCATATGTCTTTTAAAAAATTCTTCGGGGTGATCTACCACTTCCATTGAATAAGAAGCAAAATGGAAAGAGCAACTTTCCACCTCTTCCTTTCCAAAATGACTAAACTTAATTTTCGCAACTTATCGCGCCATGATAATGCTATCAGAGAATGTATTCATTAACTCTAGAAATAGAGTGCTAGCATCATCGACCACTGCTTCGATGTCGGTCTTATCTTTATGAAAATTTATCACATAATCTTGAACAGCTCCTTTTAAACTTTGCCTATGAAAATGTAATGTTCCGCAGTCGTTTGAGAAAGACATGATCGCCCTTTATCTAACCCATCCATTGCATGAAAACAACTCTTCTCATAGTAACATTTATTGAATAACGGTAACAAGCATGCATTATAAATCAATGGTTTGAAAGAGATAAAATAGATACAGCTGGTAACTATCATACAGCGAGCAATGATAACCATACAGGAGTTTGGCAGTGTTGAGGTAAGGAGAAAAGAAGCATTGGTTATGAACGTAGCTGCTACAACGAACAGACAAAATAGGAACACACAAATCCTTAAAACGTTTCGTGACTTCATGGTAGTGTTGATTCACTCTACTATCCCAAGGCGGGAGCAAAATATCATCAATGATTAGATTGGGAAATACTTTCCTCTCCTTACCAGGATTATTACAAAAGATGCGTATAACATTGAAAGTAGCTAACCATCGTTTAAAGTCAATAAGAAGAGCACTCTCACAAGAAAAGCCATAGTCTTGCAAATATTTCAGATTAAGTCCATGAATGTGTTTTCTCGCCCATTGATCAACATTGGGATCGCAGTTGGCATGTTGATGATAGACACTAACAATCTGATATGACCAATTGTTCATAGCAATAGCACTGAGCTCCTGTAGAGGTTCACCCTCACAATCCATAAAAATGATGATAGAAGCCTAAAACGGAAATTACACATCTAAGGAAACGTTCTATAACATATTACAAAATGAAGAATTACATCGATGCTTTTCACGACAAAATACACAAATGATATGATGGCAACGAAGAAGTAAAATGTATCTAATAAGACCACGTCTACGACACTCAAAGCACATAAGCGAATTGTCATAGGGTAGAGTTAGGAAAGGACTAGTAATTCTCCTTCTTTGATTTGCGTTTTGATGCAGCATTCTTCTCCGACTTGCGCTTCGTACCACTGCTGTTAAGGATTTGATCAATTATGTCATCCACGTTGGGTGGTTTTGGAATATATAGGATGGTTTCCATATGCATGGAGAGAGAGGCTATTTTATTATCCTTGTGCCGACCATAATATAGCCCATTCACTTTGAAAAGGATATCCCAAGTACCTTCTCCGAGCTCATCACATCTGATGGGTATTGAATGATCTCCATCCTTCTTATAGTAAGTACACCAATGTGATACTGGTAGGCAAATGTGATTACCATCCCAAATCTTTCTATAGGGAGTATCCTTGTCATCTCTCGCCTTCCACTCTTGAGCAAGAGGAGTAGGAATGTCCATACTTAATGTCACATACTCCTCAATAATATCAAGTTGGTGGCGAATGTACGGACTCACTGGGATCGGTATGTAGTCCCCATACTGACTGCGCATAATCTTGACATCCGTGGAAGGGAGCATTCCCGTTTGGAGTAATACGCTATGATCGTCATAACACAAGACTTGTTTAAATTTACGCTGTAGCGGTGTAGGATTATGTACCTTGGTTGTTTCTTCCACTGCCCTCAGTTGTAGATGATCTGATCGTAGCAAACCTTGTAACGTTTGACCGCCATTTTGTCCTACTAGTGCAGCAGATGGAGTAGATGCCTGAAAATGAAAAAGATTGTACTAAGTTTACGTTCAAGGGAGGAGAGGGAGGAAAGTAGCGACTTACCATTTTAGTTGGATAATAGAATAGGGAACTAGAGAGAGAGAAAATGTGCGTCCGTCACTCGTGCGATTCAACGATGGAATGATTCTCACTGTGGAAGGCTCGCTATTTATATAGAAATGCTTGATTCTCATTGGATGATGATCCTCATTGGACAATCACATCAAGCTGATTCCAAATCTGAAATCCGTTTTCCAATCCGATGCTTCGTTTTGGCGCTACAGCCCAAAACAACCCAAATTCTAACTCTGTCGTTTTTCGCCAATCTCCCAAAATCTTAAATGGCGTCTCACATCTAAACGAAGACAGATATGAACAAGCCGTTTGTTTCACTGAATTTGTCTCACTCTTAGCTTTCAAACGAGCTATGGCACGACAAAATCCGTCCACTGGAAGCCAAAATCGAAGCGAGCTCTCCCGAGGGGGGGACGTCAGCGAAAATTTTTTCTCTCCGATTGCGTTCAAATTCACCATACCGATGCAGAATTTCACGCTGAATCCGAATCTGAAATCCGTTTTCCAATCCGATGCTTCGTTTTGGCGCTACAGCCCAAAACAACCCAAATTCTAACTCTGTCGTTTTTCGCCAATCTCCCAAAATCTTAAATGGCGTCTCACATCTAAACGAAGACAGATATGAACAAGCCGTTTGTTTCACTGAATTTGTCTCACTCTTAGCTTTCAAACGAGCTATGGCACGACAAAATCCGTCCACTAGAAGCCAAGATCGAAGCGAGCTCTCCCGAGGGGGGGGACGTCAGCGAAAATTTTTTCTCTCCGATTGCGTTCAAATTCACCATATCGATGCAGAATTTCACGCTGAATCCGAATCTGGCCTCCGTTTTCTCATCCGAGCACTCCTTCCACTCGAAACAGCCCATTTTACAACCCAACATTCAGCAGATTGCACGAAAAACATCACACACTATAGCCTCAAGACAAATCCTGGCGGTCGTCCAAGTCCACCACGACACTCTGTCGTTCCAGAGGGGGGGGAGTCAGCGAACATTTTGTGAACGTGAAGCAACCTGGCCGGCACACCACGACAGACTACAACCTCTGTCGTTCCAGAGGGGGGGCGCGCCGGTCAGGTGTTCGCCGTTTGCTTACTACTTATCGAGTGTTTGATAGTCGAAAAACTATATAATAGTGATCTTTTTGACAACGTGCTATTACTATACATTTTTTCCTGACCTACTGACTTGGAAGTTGAAATCAGCATCCATTTCTAAACAAAATTCATCGAGCAGTTTTATACACTAAATGATTGTGTAAAATATTCAGATGAAAATGCTAGAAAAAGTAACGACTTATGCTTTCAAAATTAAAATGTTATTTCTCTTCGTGCCTTGATAACATGGAGACTGAAATTAAAGTTTATGTACATGTACATCATATAAATTTTAGATAAATGTACTGATTTTAATAAGCCCCTAAATGTCTACTGTATCTGTCTTCAGCTATTTAAAGCAAAACATCTTTAACAGTACAAACACGTTAATTTACGAAGAGGTACAATCGTAGGTACATGTCAGTAAGTAAATAAACGCTTGTATTTATTAAACATACATTACTTCGTTATATTACTTTATGAATATAAGAGTGGTATCATCTGTCTTCAATAAAGGTATTATTAAGGTACACATTGTTCAGTTGATCTCGTTAACCACGTGAAGTGTTTTGTTATCTACGGTAAATATTAGCAGATGAAATCAGTTTCGAAAGACTTATTTTGCTTCAAATCTACAAACTACATGGAATATACAACCAACCCCTTTCATCAAAATTGAGCCAACCATTTTAGTAATGAAAGAGACTGCATGTGGCTGTATATAAAATTTGCAAGTTTCTTACTTTACCAAACTAGTAGACACTAATGAGCATCATCATTAGACCATCATCAGAAGTGACATATTATCAAATTTTCAACTCCCCTCATTAGATAATTTGGTGACTAAGTTTTACCGAAAAAATACTTAAAACGCTACCTTGATAGTGCGAGCTAAGTCAGCATAGAATTCATCGCTTAAAGTACTCACTTTCTCTTCGCATGGGATCAGACTGAACAATAATACGTCTGCCGGCGTGTTTTCTCATAAAAGCGATCTAGGGAGGACGAATCATGTTGGACAGACAAATGCTTCGAAAAAATGACTCACAATCTCGGTGACCTTAAGGCTTAAACTATCTATGGAAGATACAGCAACGGTTTTTGTCGACAACCATGATAGGGATTGTCTCATCCTCGATTAAGACTATTGCATTGCAGAAACTAAATTACTTCTTTGCAAGTTGAAAGTTTTGAAGAAAAATGTAGTAGATAGGTGCAATATATCATTATTATAGTACAGCCAAAAGTGACTCACGTCTGGGGGAAAATTATTTTTTTATAATGGGGAATGTAGTTTACCTTTATTCGACGGAAAGTAATTTCCAAATGAGCCTACGGACAACAGACATAATAAACAAGAAACTTTAAAGAAACATTACCTTTCTCTTCCATGTAAATGTGTGATTGAAACATGCCTAACTAACCGCTGCCATACTAACAACCGTCAAAAGTATTTAGATTGTCATCTAATTGAAGTTCATTGCTATATTTGTCGACGGCCGATCCTCAAAAGCTAACACCCTACCATCGTTCACTGCACACGCAGCAACGAATAGTCTGCTTGAGACCTTGAGACACCGTGTTATGACGTCAGCATAATGACGAACATTTTTCTATTGTAGTGAAAACGTTCGTTGCGTAGAAAAGTCCCGGAACGATTTTTCAGTGAAACATTGAGCGTAAACTAAGTCGGATCAGAGAGGAACCTTTCGCGTAGCAAAGGTCGAATTCACCGATAGAGGTGAAAATGCTCAGGTGCCAGGCATATAGGAGAAAATTATGCCATACCACTGTAATTATTCATGCCATTTAATTTCCCGCGTGTGTAGGCCTATGCTAATGTTTCAGTTTATAGTCTCACGGGAGGTTGGCCATTGGTTGAAAAGAAAACAGAATTTCACTCACAATTTACAACCTTAAATTTTGAATAAAACTTCATGAAATGACACCTGACGTTTCATCGTCTGCCGACCGTGACAAGAATTTTTTTGCGATTCTTTGTAACTGAGTGATGTGATCGACAGTATTTTGTAATGTGTAAATATGTTGTAAGGCTATTCTTGTCACTGTCTCCGAATGTTTTGATTTTACCAGCATTGGGTTATTCCCGTGATCAAGTAAGCATGCAGGACGTCGGGTGTCATTGCAAGAAGCTGTAAAATATAAGGTCGTAAATCGGGATTGAACATTTTTTTTCGAAGGGATGAGAATTTTCTAGCGGATTTGTATTAGTAATAGCTCGGCTTTAAGTATTATTTTGTTGTCCTTTTTGGGCCTCCTTGAAATGTGAATTTCCGCCGGGACCATGTTCTTCCCTTCTCAACCCTGTTTGGCAACAAGTCGCAAACTTTGAAAATAAGTCACAGGCTCGAATGTTTCACTACATGGTTGGTTTGGATGTGTAAGTAAACCATCTTGCGGTACGTTGTTATTTATTTCAGCTATAATTTAGCTTCAAGCTAAATTTATTTAAAATAAATCATTTTAAATTAAATATCAAATTCATCGGACTTTCTGCTTTAACGGCATGTTGTCCACCCTGGGAAATGTGTTGTCGATTAACTCGTTGCTGTTGTAAATTATTGGAATGATGAAATATAAAAAGAGTTTAGATCATAATTATCACCTTCTTTCATCTTACAATAAATTAATGCTCATTTCTGTGGCATACTTCTCTATTATGTGTCGTTATAGAGCTCTACATGGTTTATGTTTTACATCATTGTTCACAATTTGTCTGCGTTTTGCTATCTTAATTCCTTATAATGTATTTTTGTTGGTTTCAGACATCAAAATTTAGGAGCAGAATATCCTAATGAACCTCATCTACGATAGTTTTGAATACCACTGGATATGATTATTATTATCCATTGTATTCAAGATTTAAACTTGTTTGAGGTACAATCAACCTGAATCCCAATGTCTACGTTTACAAAATTGACCTTCAGTGGACTCAATCTAGGTAAGGTTCATCATCTGAGTAGTTGTTATTGCTTATTACATGCGGTTAGGTAAAGGCAAGCCAACGCAGATCTCGCGGACTGGATTCGGCCACCACAAATCGACCCGCTACATACGGTCAACACACTACGGGCCGAAGTCGACCAGCCGAATCCGGGCCGACTTAGGGCGTCCGGACACGTCGTGTTCGGGCCGAAATTGTTTGCCGACTTCGGCCCAGACTTTGGCCGACTTTCCGTTTGCACAGGGATGGCAGGTCATCGAGTTGCCAATTTAACAAACATTGCTTCACCAAAGCTGTCAGACACGGACTATATGCAAAATAATATAATTTCCTTCTGCTTTATGCTATCATGATCAGTCAATTCTGTTGTAATCATAGAGTAAATATATTAGGTAGAGTGGTAACTCCGCATTTATTAGATCCCCAATGTGTATACACTTCCAAATTTATTAAATGAACTCAAAGGATACAGTCGGAATTGTTTCCAAATGTGAGATATGCATATTTATGCAGTTTTGAAGAATTTACAACGGAATTGACTGATCATGATAGCATAGCAGAAGAAAATTATATTATTTTACAGATCCTCCGTGTCATTACAGTCTTGGAGAGGTAATGTTTATAAAATAAGCAACTCGATGACCTGCTATTGCTTCCGTTCTCAACCTCAAGAGAATTTTCTTAAGCGTGATCAGAAGCAACCTGCCACTGGTAGAGCAAAATCTAGATTCAAAGACAATGATTTAAATAAACTTTGAAAGATGTATTTGGGTCCACACAGTGATGAAAATTTTCCGAGGAAAATTATGGAAAATATTGGAAAATTTTGAAAGTTTTTATTTTTTGATAGGCTTAATATGAGCGCTTTCACTGCCGAGTGCCGGATGCAGCTGCGTACCAATAAATGGGGTCACTCTTGATTTCATCATTTTTTCGATTAAAGCGATCGTAACAATATGATTTCCGTCCGCGGATTTTTGAACATTCCTCTGCCACCAATGGCTTGTACTAAATTGTTAGCATTTTTAATTATCACACACACAGACACCGTTTTGGATAACGTGAATCTTGCTTTATAATAGGGGTATAATTTCATGCAATGTGAAGGATCTTGAGCAAAAACAATGTACTTCATTTTGAAGTTTGCTAATTGTTAGCTTGAAAGTTAGGCTTTATTATGCAGCGTTGATCATGTGATGCACATTCTCCTTGTGTTGATGATTATGTGATGAAGTATGAACACACAGTCCACGCAGTATTCATGAGCGACCATATTGGAAGATATAAAGATTGTAAACTCGTGAGATATTTGGAAACTAAAGATATCTGTGATGAGTAAAAGAATATGTATAATAGTTTCAAACTTCCGGCGCATTTAATTGTCCGATATCTTCGTTGAGGACACACATCCTCCATTTCTAGTTCAGATGGTTCAGGTAGCTCCAAATCGATTTCAGATCTGCCCAAATGAATTTCAGATATGATCCACATGAATTGGATATCTCCGTTTGAATTGAAGATCTTTTCAAAGTTGAGCTTGTGACAGATATCCGAAATTCAGCTAGAGAAATCTGAAATCCATCTAATGTCTGAAATTCATTTGGAAATATCTGAAATAAACATGGAAACGGTGAAAGTTGGTACCAAAAGTTAACATACAGGGATGATAGAGAAGTTTTCGGACTTTGAATAATACATAGTCTTTTCAAACGACTATAAGTCTCCAAAACAAAAGAAAAAGCGTCAATCACCGAAAAATAAATTTCAATTGCATCACTAGGTCCACATCATTATGCAGATTCAAGAAATGAGACATGAATTTATAGTGAATCATGAAATCATGCCGGTGAAGATTGAATTAAAAACTTGAAATTTCAGCGAAGAATGCACGAATAATATCGCAACTTTTTCATAAAGACTTCCATAATGCCGTTCATTTGATTTCCGCTTAGTTAGGATGCTTATTAGCAAATAGTCATTCCTTTTGATATCCAACTTGTTTCATACTACTTATATAGGAGAGTCGCTCGGTAGTATTAAAATATGCAAAATTTTGATATTTTTGAAACTGCTCAAAAAATATTTTGGACCACGGGAGCGTAATCTCTGCAAAAAACTGAATCTTTGATATAAAAGTTTTCACTGTATACAGATAGTGATGAAACTTTTCCGGAAAATTATGAATCAAAATTTTCCGTGGAAAATTATGGAAAAATTGGAAAATTTTGGAAATTACTGGAAAATTATGGAAAATTTTGGAAAATTCTGAGTTTTGATTTTTTTGACACATGCCCTATAATTTGAGCGCTTCCACTGCCGAGGCATCTACGTTCCGATAAATTGGGTCTGAAACTCTTGATTTCATCATTATTTCGATTAAAGCGATCGTAGCAATGCGAGTTCCGTCCGCGGATTTTTTAACATTCTTTTGCCACCGCAAAGGCTTGTGCTAATTGGTTGGCATTTTTAATCATCACACAGACACCGTTTGGGATAACATGAACCTTGTTTTACAATAGGGTATAATTTCATGAAATGTGAAGGATCTTGAGCAGAAACAATGTACTTCATTTTGGAGTTTGCTAATTGTTAGCTTGAAAGTTAGGCTTTATTATGCAGCGTTGATCATGTGATGCACATTCTCCTTGTGTTGAACACACA
The DNA here is from genome assembly GCA_907163375.1 of Prostheceraeus crozeri. NCBI lineage: Eukaryota > Metazoa > Platyhelminthes > Polycladida > Euryleptidae > Prostheceraeus > Prostheceraeus crozeri. Next base: position 78,220 of record CAJQUW010011341.1, on the reverse strand, counting down.
GTCCACGCAGCATTCATGAGCGACCATATTGGAAGATATAATTAGACGCAAGCTCGTGAGATATTTGGAAGCTAAAGATATCTGTGATGAGTAAAAGAATATCTATGAGCTTCTATCTTCTGGCGTATTGTCCGATATTTTCGTTGATGATGCACATCCTCCATTTCTAGTTCAGATGGTTTAGATAGCTCCAAATCGATTTCAGATCTGCCCAAATGAATTTCAGATCTGATCCAGATGAATTGGAGATCTCCCAAAGATCTCCAGTTGAATTTAAGATATTTTCAAAGTTGTGCTTCTGACAGATATCTGAAATTCAGCTACAGAAATCTGAAGTCCATCTAATGTCTGAAATTCATTTGGAAAGATCTGAGATAGACATGGAAAAGGTGGAGTTGCAGGTTCCAAAAGTCAACATACAGGGATGACAGAGAAGTTTTCGGTCTTTGAATATTGTAGAGTCTTTTCAAACGACTAAGTCTCCAAAAAAAAGGAAAAACGCCAATCATTTTGCAAATTTTCCATTTGCATCACTATATACTTACTTTTTGAGTCGACACTCTATCTATATATCCCTACTCTATGGTTGTAATTTCTTCAAAACTGCAGAAATGCGCATATCTCACATTTGGAAACAATTCCGACTGTATCTCATTTGAGTTCATTTGATAAAATCGAAAGTGTATACACATTGTGGATTTAATAAATGCGGAGTTACCACTCTACCTAATATACCTACTCTATGCTCCTGAGGTTGAGCATGGAAGTAATAGGAACACATCCAATTGGTAATTCAGCAAACATTTAATCTCCAAGGCTGACATGAGAATCTGTGAAATATCATCATTCCTTCTTTATTACAATCATGCGCTCAATTCCGTTGTAATTTCTGCAAAACTGCAAAAATTTACATATCTCACATTTGGTTACAATACCGCACCTGTATCTCCCTTGAGAAAGTGTATGCACATTGGGGATTTAATGAATGCGGAGTTCCCACTCTACCTAAAGACATCTACTATATGATGCCTACTTGCTCTATTAGTTCATAGTCTGACATAGCCGCTTTGCTCACAAAACTATAATTTATTCAATAGTAATTCATTGCAAAAAATTATGGGTGGAATAAACGATATTGCATAGTAAATGACGATTGTATAAAAGCTTTTAGAACCATTTTGAATTTGATGCACACAAATCCACTTATATACGGTGAAAACAGTGAAGACTCAGCATAAATCCTCTTGATACTTGGCAGCACTGCAGATCTGCATTAATGTCCAATATTTAGAGAGTTCTGTAAATTCAAATCAACTCTCAAAACAGCGGACGCTGTTTGATTGCTCGGAGATCACCTTGTGTGTAGAATGTTACCATAAACGTCAGTAATCGTGAGTAGTGCAGGATTTGTCAATAATTGATATATTTTGTTTATATACATGCATTTTGTTTCTGTGGTTTCGCATTGTCACGAGTACATGAGACTCGGTATACTTACAACAGATACAGTAGTTTTTCTCAGTTTAAGAATCACATGGTTTCCATGAATAATGACTTATGACTTGTTGCTATAATTATACGTTCATAAGTATCCGCTAGATGGCTGGTCCTGCCGCCAGTTGTCATGACAGTTAAAGTTGTTTCATGCTACATTTGCTGATAGCTGATCATTTCAGAGGTCAGTCAATGAATTTTTAGAAAAGGTTATCTATTCTACAGCATTGAAATCAGCATTACCTCACATGGGACTGGTTTACGCAGGGGCTTTTATTTGTAAGGTATCAGATTGGAAGTTTGTAGGCCTTTATTTCTAAACAGCGCTGTAAAAGCGTGTGTTTTGTCACTACCTATCGGATTGTACATCTCATTCATGTTGCTGGTATAATGTTATGGTTTTGCAGTAAAGTGCTTGCGGAATGCCTGCTATTTTGTTGAGGTGCGTAAATCGCTATTGACTTGGGAGATGTTGATGGAATCATCCAATTTGCTTCACTCCAACTTATTTAAATTAGGATCCTACCTTATCAATGTATTCCGATCTTGTGACTTTTTTTTCCAATATTCTGACATTAAAGGTAATTGAAGCAATTTATAAGCAAATAGTATCAATATGACTAATCGAACTGTCATAATCGACACCGTTGAGACGAAATATCCTGATGGAGCTCCCATTCCCTGCAGAGCGGCATGCAAACAACGATTGTTTTTCTAATTTATTTTAACTGAATTCAGCTGACATCGTATGATCTGACTGATGATCTCAGCATCAGTGGCCGTATTCACAATTAAGAATTTTTGCTAGAAAGCAAAGAATCTTTCCTAAATGAAAATTTCCGTATTCACAATCATTCTTAAGCAAGAATTCTTGCTAAGAATCTAAGACAGAATTGGAGCTGTCTTGAAGGTCAAGCAAACTTTCTTCCGCCAATCACAGGCAGCGTGTAGGTTGGAGGACATAACTTACAGATAAATGAATGCGTCAATACACGCGTTTCATTCTTTGTATTCTGTGATGGCTGAATTAGTTGATATAAATTACCGTCGACGTAAAGTCTACAAGTCCATATATGATCCATTTATCGAACTTGAGGACTCTGAGTTACTCAGTCGGTATAGATTTGATCGCAATGGCATCGAATTCCTGTGTGATTTATTACGAGATAACATCGAACATCGTACAAGGAAAAGCCGTGCAATTCCGGTAGAGACTCAAATTTTGACAACTCTGCGATATTTGGCAACTGGATCGTATCAACAGGTTGTAGGTGACACCTTAAACATTTCTCAGCCGACTGCCTCTCGCTGCATTGATCGTGTTGTTTCTGCTATGTGTGACCATGCTAAAGATTTCATATACTTACCCGACACAGATCACTTAGAGGGAACTTTTAACGGGTTCTATGCAATCGCCGGATTCCCTCGAGTTTGTGGCTGCATCGATGGAACCCATGTACGGATTCTAGCTCCATCCGAAAATTCTTTGGATTATATAAACAGGAAAGGGTTTCATTCAATCAACGTTCAAGCTGTATGCGATCACCGTGGAATTTTCACTAATATTGTTGCTAAATGGCCAGGATCAAGCCATGATAGTTGGGTGCTTCGACAGAGTGCTTTATGGGATCATTTCCAGAACGGAGGTAACTGTGGCTACTTGCTTGGCGATGCTGGATATCCATGTCGACCATGGCTACTCACTCCATACGTGAATCCTACTACGGCACCGCGTCAACGTTTTAATCAGTCACATAAGCGTACCCGTGTTCTCATAGAAAATAGCTTTGGTAGGTGGAAACGACGCTTTGGAATTCTCCACTCAGAAGTGCGACTTTCTCCCAGGAAAACATGTAAAATTATTGCTGCATGCGCTATGTTACACAATATTGCAATTTTTCGAAAGTATCCAGATGTTCCGGTTGATTCAGACGATATTATAAATGACAACTTCGATGACTTATCTAGCACTGAGAACAGCGGTAATGCACATCGAGATGCTGTTACTAATGCTCACTTTCAGTGATAACGTTATAAGTTATTTGTAATTGAATTCATGCTCAAGGAAGATACTTCCTTTGTTGTTTCTATAATAATGCATGTTTTTATTTGTTCGAAAATTTGCATTTCTTATTTATTCATTAGAGCTGTAAGTTATTCATTAAATTTTCATTTGGTTTCAGTTTGGTTGACTTTTTTTATTATGAAAATAATTTACGAAAATAAGTTCAGAAACCTATTAGGTACATTATGCAAATGAAGTTATGATATAATTCAAGTTTGTGAACTTGTTATATTAATCAAGAAATAAAATACAGCTTTTAAAATAAGTACGATTAATGATTGCCCTTATCATACATACGATTATTTATTTTTCTTATAAATTATTATGAGTTTCATTTACGTGTTCACTACTATAATAATAGCTTACATCCATTATTTCTTTAGACACTGGAGACAAATTCAAAATCAAACTGAAAATATGTATTTCATGTTCAAATAATATAAAAAATCATGAAGACAAGAAAGGGTGCTCAGATACTCTGTCCAGCAGTCTGATGAACTTTTGAAGTGCATCCTTTTGCAAAAGAGCGTTTTCTTTTTGAAGAATTGCATTCTCCTTCTGCAGTTGAAGAACTTCAATCTGTAGGGGCTTCACATCAATCTCACTGTCCTTATTTACTCTGATGCGTCTCCTCTTCCGGATTGGTGCAGAAGAGTCTGAAAGAATGAGATTTTACTATTAACAACAATTAAATTAAATAAACGATAGATCAAATTGCCATGCAAAAGATGTGCGGCTGGTAGGATGTTATTTCCAGGGGAGATACCCTCACTAAACATTAAATCATACAATACATTTATATTTTTTACATAAATAGTGTGTTCGTGGTAAAATTGAAATAGTTCGTTGTTTCATGTTTTTGGTTGCCTCGTATATCTGTATATAGCCTACATGTACATCGACAAATCAAATACGAGTTCTGCTACATCATCGACTCTATTCCCATCATATCAGATACATTAGTAATTTAAGTCCTTATCCTTTTAAAATAAAGCCATGTAAAGCGAGTCAGTGTTACGTCGAGCATGAGAATCTTTAGAAAATAAATTAAATTATAAAAAATGGCGCTTTATGATTGGATTTGGTTTACTCAATTTCGTACGCCCACTCAACAGTAGTAGAATTATTTATCGGATTGACTCAAAAAAAATTTGACAAGAAAACACATGTATATTATGATAAGTTAAGAACTCGAGTATATTGTACAAGTGTATATATAGGTACAAAACGTGGTCACTCACCGTTATTTTCCTTGACAAAGTCGGAGATCTCGCGAAGCACGCTGTCGTCTCCTGTAACTTGACTGTCGAAGCCATCCACACCTGAGGAAGAGGGTGTCCCTCCGAGGAAATCGATGATTGCATTCTCTGGGTCTGTCAGTCCAACAGGTGGTGGTCCGCCTCCAGTAGTCGCCACTGTCCTCTTTATGTCTGCATTCTTCGTCTTTGCAGTGCTCTTCATGTTGTACCATTTCTTCTTCACCTGTTCTGTCGTTCTTCTTACTGAACTCTCACTGTTAAGATTTGTGGTGATATCGACCCAAGCTTGCTTCCGAACACTCGATCCGTTAGGAACCAAGCCGGTCCCGAAGAGTTTTTCGTTATTCTCGCGAACTAACTCAATCAGACGCAACTCTTCTTGCTTCGAGAAAGCCATGATAATGTGTGAACTTCAGTGTTTGTGTGGGAGGAGTTAAATTCGAGGGTCTCGAGATGTGATCGCCCACGTATTTAGGGAGTGATACATTTCCGAATGATGTCACAATGACGTCAATACGTTAAGTAAAGATTCTTGAGATAGCAAAGTATTGTGAATACCAAATACAAAAATTGCTAACCCAAGCAAGAATTCTTACTTTTAAGACTAAGAATATTTGCTAAGTTGTGAATACGGCCACTGATCACTAACAGTGTCCACTGCATCACGCCTGTTCTTCACAGATAAAATGTCTGTGAAGTCAACCCAGTGAACTCGCGTATTTGAATGTTGACAATAGTGGAGAAACTTCATAGCACCAGAAACTCTTAGGCTATCACTGTATTCCGCCATATCCCAAAACTTGCGTTGGGTCTGGGACTCTGGGTAACTGAAATCGGCAAGAGAGACTACTCGCATGAGTAATACCGTTCTATGCATTTTCGTGATAAAGATGTTGAGGTCATAGGCGATGGCACCGGAGAAATCAGTGGCTTTAAGCACATCACCATTCTTCAATGTTAGAGCAGGTCACGATTTCGTTGACCGATGACGCATCTTCACAAAGCGACTGACCTTCTGATTTCTATAGTTTACCGCAATGACATGATTTAAAACGCGGCTCAATTCATGGAAATGGATTGAAACATTTTCCATAAGGATGCTTGCTGTAAATTCTGGTGGCAAATAGGCTATTAAAACCTAACAACCATTTTTCATAATTAACTTATGGTGAAATCATGTCCATGGCCTTTCTGTAGGAACATCCTGCCGTCATCAGGTAAGTAAGATAGTAACTGAGAAATACATGCACACAAATTTCTCACTCACTGAAGGCGGCCCCGAGTTCGAGGATGGCCCTCCTTCAGATGAGCGTTTCGCTTGAGTCCTCCATTAGGTCCTGTTTGCTATCTTTCGTAATGCTTATGCCAGTTATTCTCTTGTCCACTCCTTGATGTCTGTATATTTACGGTGAGGTTCACCGCGTCTGCAATTCCTAGGATGAAATCCGAACATCATACCACGAGGTAGACCTTCTCCGCGACACGCGTGGCCAAAGTATACCATTTTCCGCTTACTCACCATCGGTAACAGTTCTCTTGTTGTTCCGAGCTCTGATAGAATGCTCGTATTGCTTCTATTTTGATGCCAAGTCACCCTAAGAATCCTACGTAAACCCACATCTCCGCAGTTTCAATCCGCTTGACGTCTGTTGCTTTTATTGTCAATGCTTCCGCTCCATGCGTTAATACCAGGGATCTGGAGCGGAGCGGAAGTGGAGCTGATCGGAGTGGTATAGGAGCTGGAACGGAGTAGTCGATAATTTATTTGATGAAATATGGAAAACGTTGGAAATCATAAAACAAATTACTACTATTTTTTGCATGTTGACGTGTGTTTGTTTGATGAAATCCCGACTGCCTACTATGTATCTTGATGGGAAGTCCCTCTGTCAAAAGCCCGATGAGAAGAGCCCTTTCCGTGGTGAACAACATCAAGTGTCGGAGGTCTTTCTCAACGTTGTGGATCCACTATTTCTTCAGGCCTTCTCGAATAATCGGACCAGGAACTTCCTCCAATGCGATCTTCGGCCCCAGCCACCTTGGTATTCGCTCTATGTTGCCAAACCATCTGAATCGATTTGATCTTAGCAAGCTTCTGAGATCCAGGATTCCTATGGCTCGCCTCAACTTTGTTCGCTCAATTTTGTCGAGCAGATCCATCTTATCAGTGAGTCTTAATTTCTCACGAGTCTACTGATGTCTTCCATTTTCATGGCCCTAATTTCCGATGCAGGGGAGACTGGGGTGACATGGCATATGGATCCTCCTGGAGAAACTTTTATCACAAGAGGTATTAAACCACCAGTGTTTTTTCCAGAACCATATCAGGCAGAAAAAATATCGCGATTCCTGCTTCAATCGTAATTGTCTCAGACGGTGATGAAGAAAAATTGCCGAAAAATCGCCTTTTTGGAGTTTGATACAGCAACATTCTAAGAGCTCTTTACATGCTTAGACGAGATGAACAGAATTCTGTCTGACGTTCTATCAGAACGAACACGTCATTTGTGAGGTGGTATAGCACGATTTCATGAAAAAGATGTCACATGAGAAGTAAACATTCACTCAGGATGGAGTTTGGGGTGAGTTGGCAAGAGGTGATGGGTAGAGTTGGCCTACTTTTTGAATAAGACCTTATGCTAAATATCAAAATATTTGTGGGCCTCCTGTCTTCCATTTAAGTGATAGATCGACCAGCTATAGGCCTACATTAGTGGAAACCATGTTTAAGTCTCTTTGAATGCCATAAATTGCATTCATAAGTGGTAGGCCTAATGAGGTCACAAGGTCAACTGAAAAGAAAGTAGAAAATGTCATGTACGTCTGCGGATTCATTTCTTCCATCGGAAGACGGAAAGAACACTTATGAGTGTCGCATCATGTATAAGCTCGTGCTATCAGCTTTCGTCATGATCACTACCGGTTATGATACTGTTGGTTTTCCAATCCATTTTCATAATTAACAAGTTCTATTTGATCAGCACCGGTAACACCAAATTCTATTTCGTCCTCGATACTCAATTCATTAACACCGAGTGCATTTGACAAATTCTTTTTCTTCCTCTATGGTGCAGTCGAATAGCAAATTCATCGACGTCGTAACAAATTCTATTTCATTGGTCTTGCATGCTGTAGACATAATACCCATATATGGACAAATGAGTATGTTATTACCATATTTGGATATCATGATCCGCTTTTCATCAGTCCTCAGCTGATCATTGATGCAAAACTAAGAGATCAAGGCGTAACAGGGTTATTCTGTGGTGATAGCTGACAATGTCCTCCTCGGCGTCAACAACTTCAACGATTTCATTGTCTGAGTCCTCTACACCTCGTCGTTACAATGGAATTCCACTAATTGATAGACAGAGATTATTAAGGGCATACGAGGAGGATCGCGACTACATCTCCTTGGCAGATCACATGGATATCAAACGACAAACACCTAGGTCGATCATACAAAAGTATAGACGTGATGGGACTATCGCATCATCTCCAAAAGGAGGACGGACCTATGCGAAGATGAACGATGAAATGCGACGGGCAATCATCAGGTGCGTCGATGAAAAGTCAACGATTACTTTGAAAGAAATAGAGGAACGATTGTCACATGATTATACTATGAAACCCCATGTCAGTGTTCAGACCATTGCCAATACATTGGATGGAGCCTTGTACACCATCAGGAAATTAGAGAGTGTCCCGATACAGTGGAATTCTCCAGACATCAAATTATCTCGGAAATTATTCATGGAGTGGATGACCGATATCGGGATGCAGCTTTATCTACTGTATCTAGATGAAACCGGATTTAATATCTGGACGGCGCGAACTCGAGGAAGGTCCCGACGTGGTTTACCAGCTATTTGACAAGTTGAAGGTCAAAAGGGACGAAATATCACCGTTGCACTGTGTGTCTCACCACAGTATGGTCTGGTACATTACAATATCATCAATGGAGGTATGACCACTGAGCTCTTCTCCGACTTCCTAACGGAAATTTCGACACTGATGGAAGAAGACACTTTCACCTTGCTAATGGACAATGCTCGTTGTCATAGCGATCCTCCATTCATGTCGAACATTCATGACGTGAAAATGCTGCCGAAGTATGCGAGCGTAGTCCATTTTTAAACCTGACAGAGCTTGCTAACTCGTGTTTGAAAGCAGCTGTGAAACGATCTTTGAGTGAACCCACCATCCGACAACGATTGGCAGACAGGGATGAAGCATTACGACTGAACATGACTCTACAACGTTATCGCACTGCCATTCTTATCGACGTTATCAAGGACAATATCGACACAATAACTCCAGAAAAGTGTAGTTCGTGGTATCGTCATCTATCTAAACATACTCGACGCTGCCTTAATGCGGAGGACATTTACTGGTGAGATATGTTAGACGATTAAACTACGCTTTTCGCAAGAAACCAAGACGATTTGTATTTTTGTACTTGAATTGTTTGTAACATTATTTAATCTATCGTGTTAAAACGAAAATGTTTTTGCTATTCTGACTGATTAGGTGTCGTGGACGAAATAGAATTGGTTAAATAGAAAGTTTTAGTAATCGGATGAAAATGGCTTTGTTGAATCGTACGCGAACGAAATTGAATTTGTTACTTATCAAAATGAACTGGAAAACCTATAATTTCCAAATGCTCCCAAACTTAGTTAGACGAAGCTTCAGTTTAAAAAAATCTTGTCTACTGAATACATTGTGTTGATTTAATGTATCATAAAAGCATCTTCCCCCCCCCCCACCAATGCTGTGTGCAATCGAAGCATTTTGTTTTTATTTAGATTGCCACTCTTGTTTCCCACGCTTTTACCAGCTAGGCTAGTGACCGGATAGATCTCTGCCGTCGGCATAGTGATGGCTATGAAAGTCGTTAAACTTCGCGAAGCGCAGAGTTTCATGCGTTTTCAATTGATCAAAGGTTGACAATATTTAGGCAACACATATATTGATTTCGTTACAAAAGCACCGCCATATGCCAACTCACGACCATAAAGCTGTTGAGTACATGGATTCTATTGACCATTTATGAATGATGCTTTGAGGAATGGTTAAGTGCTGGTAGTGACACAAACATGTGATCACAATGCCAGCACCTCGCCTTTATTTATTAAGCAGTGACAAGCGTACTGTCACATGCGTTTTTACAAACCATATGCCGAGTCACCCCAGTCTCTCCTACATGTATATAACAGCACACTCCTTACAAATGTTCGGTGGATGTAGCCTCTTGGGTGGAGGGAGATGCTGCGGAGGTAAGTAGAGGAAGTACGTTCAAAGCCTTCCAAGCAGTCTTGACTCGCGCAGTTGTGGCATCAAGGCTGGTCAAGCAAGTCGCGAGGTAGCAAAGCAAATCAACGACAAATGCAATATGTTGCTCAATTGAAAATACATGATGGAAGATGCTGGGATAAAAAAGCAAGTAAACAAAAAGAACCTAAAGAACAAAAAAAACATTTTTCGTCTAAATGCATTCCAAGAACATGTTACCCAAAACCCTAGTTTGTATGTGAAAGATTTGTAGGATCTACTAACACAGATCTATTTTGTTTTGTTTAGCCTATCATGCCAGAATTACTAAAAATATATCAGAATTTTTTGAAAGGGACACCTCGGATGATTGAATCCGCAGACTCTATTTCTTACAATTATATGCCCGCATTACATATTCAGGGCTGATATTGCATGCTGGCCTGTTTATAGAAATATTGTAATTCGAAAGGTGACGATCAGATCTAGGTACAATATTTTTTGTGACTTCACAATTGTAGGACAAACATCGGAGAGATCTTTTGTTTTCAAATCTTATCAAGATCATTTGAGCATTGACAGAGGAATATGGCGCGAAAGTTAATGTCCACAGGGTGTATACAGTGCTCCGAGTACAGCCCGAGCTAGGCCCGAATGCCCGAATTAAAGAGCGCCCGCCCGAAATTCTTGAACGAGAATGCCCGAAATTTTTAGTGGCCCATTCTGTAAAAAATACTTATTTTACAATACAATCAACATTAAAAATCAATTCCATGCATGTTCGGTACAAATGAAACAATTCGATCTTCCTATTTGTAAATATAATTGTGATTTACATAGATTTCTCATTAAAAGTATTGTTCGTTAAACAATTATGTAATCGTTTTTTGAAATTCTCAAACCCTACCCGGGGTAATCGCTTTTTAACATTTGCATATATAATCACTTTTCGAACATTTTTGACCCCCCTCAATCAAGACAGATCAGGTTGAGAGCAAGTGTTACAGAACAGACTTTACGGATACAACAATATGGGTCAACAACAGAGACTTAATCATCGCAGAAGAAGCAAGGAGACAGATCAACGACATGACGCCAGGCAATCAGATCCAAGCTTTCTCGACCATCAAGAAATTCTACATGGAGGTGGCATTGCGATTAAAGCAATACTTACCATTCGAGAATAAGTTATTGCGATATTGTTCAGCTGTGTGTCCAACTCAGCAGAAGTCCAAAAAGTTTGAAAAGAAACTGGTTTTCTTGAGCAAGCAACTACCCTCAGTTGTTCCCTCAGATGATGTGGCCAAATTACGATTAGAAGTTCGTGTACACCAGACAAATTCATCCAGCGGTGACAGCTCAGATGTTACGTCTTACTGGACGGCGATTATGAGAACCGGCAAGTTTCCAGTGCTCACCAAACTTGTGCGCGTTCTTCTTGTGCTGCCCCACGGCAACTCTGACGTTGAGAGGGTTTTCAGCAATCTGGCAGATGTTGTTCAGAAAAAACGACAAAGCTTGAGCGCTGAAACCATATCGGCTTTGGTAGTCTCGAGATCCTGTCTCCTGGTGAAAGGCTGGACGCCATCAACAATGCCCGTGACCAATGATTTGATTCAGCTTGCTGAATTGGCCTATTCCAAGGCCAAAGCCAAGGCGGAAGAAAAGAAGAAAGATGATGAAAGAAAAAGAAACGAAACGTATGAAAAAGAATTGGTCGAGGAAATAGAAAAAGACAAGAAGAAATGCAAGAACTTGGCAAATTTGGATGAAGAAGAAATGTCTGTCGAAAAGGAGTTGGATGCGAAACTCAAAGAGAGGCAACGCACTCAGCAGCTGATCGCGGAATTGACAGCGTCGGCGTCCAAAGTTGATGACGAATTCGATGAACTACAGAAACAGAAAACTTCCATTTTGAGGAAGCGAAGTATTGAAAACGATAAAATCGTTCAAAGCGTCTTAAAACGATTCGTTGCGGACCACCCGACGACGAGGAAACAGTGATTGATTTTTGGTGTTGTAACTCAGACTGTCGATCGACGTTTCTGTTTCTTTCAGGGTTGTTATCCCATGAACGTATTTGCGATTTTATTCCAATATGTAATTCATAAGCTGATACAGTGATAAATGCTTTTCACATTTCCGTCAAACCTTTTTAAGTAATATAAAGCGCATAACGCTACATGTACAGCATACGTATATGCTAACGGTTGTGTTATGATTTCGTTGGGAACTCAAGTTGAGAAGTATGAGTAGCTTTAATATCACAGCTCAATCATGGCTAATGAATAATCACTGAACAAGAATGGCCAAGGTTCATAAAGTATTGTGTCATCTGATTTGTTGTAATCTGTAAGTGATTTAATACCATTACTTCAATAATGTATAAACCGGTTTAGAATTACTTAAAACTATCACATAACTATCAGAACTTATCAGATGTATATTTCCAAAAATATTGGAAGAACATTAATGACGTAAATGTTTTTGAGATGGTGAAAACTGCCATTCGCCATAATAATGTTATTTAGTTCTTACAATTTGACGTCTGTGGTATAATGTCCATCTTTTTTCATTCCTATAGGATTGTTCAACCACATAATCGCATAGGGGGGGGGGGTTGAAAATGTTGAAAAAACCATGCACTTGTTTAAAAAAGCGATTACGAGGTAAAGGGTGAGAAAGTCAAAACGAATACGTAATTTTTGAACGACCCCTTAACACTTGATAAGTACTACTTCAACGTTGGATTTAGTATGATAGACCTAAATAAACGGTTACGTTTTACTCAAAACTGATTAGGCATTGTGACGATCACATGATAAACCCGTGAATGTTAGCGCTAGGAGCACTGGGTGTATACCGACCGGGAAAAGACAGGGAAAATGGAGATGAAGATAATACTTTGGAATTCGAAACATAATGGTTAAAAACAGGCTCTGCCGTTTGAACATAATTTACCATTTTTAGTAGTATTGGGTGGTATATGTTATTAAGTGTAGTCTGTTGTGTTTATTTTCTCTACTTTCTTACTATCTGCGGGTCTAGTACATACGACCGTAACTTGAAAAGATATCTCATGTTTTCAGAAAACGGCGAAGGTGCACTTACATGTATCTCCTTTTCGAACATAGGTTGTATTCACAATAACGGTGGTAGTTGTCAACCCTGTGACGGTGATAGGTGTCAAACATCTGACTGCTAAATATGAAGAGATCCGGGAACCAATGAGTGTCAACCGCGAACTGTGAGGGGTTCAGAGCACCATGTACCTACTGATGGAAATCCAGAAATTGCTAAATGTGTGAGGTTTTGTTCAGTCTTATGACCAAGAGTGTCAACAGCAAGCTGTGAGGGGTCCAGGTCGCCGCGTACCTACTGATGGAAACCCAGAAACTGTTAAGTGTGTGAGGGACTTTCTCCCTTTTGAACAGTCTTATTACAAAAAGAGTTACTTTCGGTTTTCATGAAGCTTCGCTCCGTAAGACGATGACGCGGCAGTAAGAGGGCGGCCCAAGAATTGGCGTTGAAAGAGGCAGAAATCAAGAAGCGGAGAAAGGAACTCATGGTATTGGAAGAGGAGGTGATCGTATTGCGAAAAAAGTGAACTGTGTACCGAACTTTTTCACACCTAACCTAGTGAACTACGTACCGAACTTCTGCACACCGAACCTTTCATTCTTCACACCATTTCATAAAGCTTCTTGTTCGTTCTCCTGTTTTTTTGTTTTTATATGTATCTTATTCGAAAGAGATGAATAAAAGTTGTTTTGCTATACCATAGAATTATTGTAATTTTGTTTTTTTCTTGTATCAGGTGCGTAGTTAATGAAACATTAAATTGTCGAATATTTACTCTCAGGTGCAAGTAGGTTTGGGCTCCCAAAAACGACAGTATCTTGCATGATAAAATATCCCTGAAAAAACCGAGAAAATCCAGGGAAATTGAGGTGCAAGTTTTGGTATACACCCTGGTCCAACTTTCGAACTGCAGCTCCGCAGTGGCCAACAAATATTTTCAAAACAAGGACAATGGCACCTGATGAGCAGTTAAAGTAACAAAACATGTAACTTATGTGAAAATGTTTTGTCTGAAAATAGTTATTTATTATAAGTAAGAATTCAGAAAATGTTTGCATCGATAGACAAAAATTTTATGGATTTTGAATGAATCCGCGAAGATTTGAAATTTGAAAAGCACAGCATAATCGAATTCGATTTGCTCATAAATATTTTTTAAACTTGAAATTTATTGATGACTCATAGTCATATAGTTCAGCAGTTGATTCGATTTCTATTACATGTTGACAACCAAAAATAATTAGGCTATCCAATGATGTTTGCTGAAAATTTCCAGTGTTTCGATCGTTATCGGAGAAGAAAGACTCTCTGTACAAGTTTATTTTCTCATTGTATTTTTATTGCATGAGTCTTCAGTCGCTATTCTATTCCTCATATTTGCAGGTTGCAATGGAAAATGGGAACGCACGACCTGTTCCCCCTCAAAGTGAAGAGTTGCACGGTCTTGTAGATGAATGGGTAGCAAATTACAGCGGTCCAGATTATGACCCATTACCTTTTTTGACGAGGTAGGTTCTTAACTGACTTGTAGACTATTGTGCATCATCACCACTGATGACTATGTTAAACCACAGCGGAATACATACAGTTTATGAAATTAAACATTTTATTGGGAAAAGTGACTGGCAATTAAAATAATTTTGATTATTTTGGAGTTTTCCCATTCAGATGTTTCCGCTGAAGCGCTCTTTCGTGACGTGGACACGCATTTGTTATCATGATCTGATGAGAACGCATCAAGAATGGTGTAAAATTGACATTGATATTACATGTGAATGAAGACATTGCATGTACATGTTGCGCATGTTAGATTGCTGTGTCCATGCTTTAATTCATTGACCAACTGGCATGTCAATGTAACTCATTCTTTTGCTACCCCACGCATATTAACTTGAGTGAAATAGTCTCTCCTCTCATCCTCTAGGCCTACTTGTTCTATAATCAAGTTGTGTGTGTCTTTCTGACCTGCAGTCTGTCTTGTTGTCACAGACTTCTTGAAGCACACCTATCAGTTGGACCGTCAGTGGACTTGTCGCTCCTTGGGACTAGCACAATTATCGACCTGTGAGTTCACACGGCAGACTTCACTAAGCCTTAATAAGCGTTCCCATCAGTACGAAAGGCCTTGTCCATGAAAAAAAGTAGGTACAGTGAACACATTGACATGCGAATATAAGATCAAGGCATGAAAGTATAGATAACGAAGAAAAAAGGAACCGAAGAATATTTAAGGAAGCCATGTGTTCCATAAAGGAGATTAAGCAACGATGTGTTCTTGTGGACATTGGACATTCCTGTGACAGCTTCTCTTAATCATTCTATTTATTTTCCTATTCTCGTAACGTCACACAATGGGATATTGATATGTGCAACATTTTCAGTTTTCCTCCGTTTTGTAATAGTTTTGAATTTTGCATTAACTAATAAAGCCAGTGTTTTGAAAATGCCCTACGATGTGAGTACAAACAGCGCTTCACCGAAAATGAATGATCTGACATCTGATGAATTGCAAGACAAGATAAGCGATCTTATCCGAACCACTAGTCCGGCAGCCAGAGCGAGTTTCTGCAGGGAACGAGGCCGAAAATGAGACTTTCACAGAATGATGTACACCTCATAGTCCGGCAGCCAGAGCGAGGTTGTGCAGGGAACGAGGCCGAAAATGAGACTTTCACAGAATGATGTGCACCTCATAGTCCGGCAGCCAGAGCGAGTTTGTGCAGAGAACGAGGCCGAAAATGAGACTTTCACAGAATGATGTACACCTCATAGTCCGGCAACAAGCACGAGTTTGTGCAGGGAACGAGGCCGAAAATGAGACTTTCACAGAATGATGTACACCTCATAGTCCGGCAGCCAGCACGAGTTTGTGCAGGGAACGAGGCCGAAAATGAGACTTTCACAGAATGATGTACACCTCATAGTCCGGCAGCCAGCACGAGTTTGTGCAGGGAACGCGGCCGAAAATGAGACTTTCACAGAATGATGTGCACCTCATAGTCCGGCAGCCAGAGCGAGTTTGTGCAGGGAACGAGGCCGACAATGAGACTTTCACAGAATGATGTGCACCTCATAGTCCGGCAGCCAGAGCGAGTTTGTGCAGGGAACGAGGCCGAAAATGAGGCTTTCACAGAAAAATGTGCACCTCATAGTCCGGCAGCCAGCACGAGTTTCTGCAGGGAACGAGGCCGACAATGAGACTTTCACAGAATGATGTGCACCTCATAGTCCGGCAGCCAGAGCGAGTTTGTGCAGGGAACGAGGCCGACAATGAGACTTTCACAGAATGATGTGCACCTCATAGTCCGGCAGCCAGAGCGAGTTTTTGCAGGGAACGAGGCCGAAAATGAGACTTTCACAGAATGATGTGCACCTCATAGTCCGGCAGCCAGAGCGAGTTTGTGCAGAGAACGAGGCCGAAAATGAGACTTTCACAGAATGATGTACACCTCATAGTCCGGCAACAAGCACGAGTTTCTGCAGGGAACGAGGCCGAAAATGAGACTTTCACAGAATGATGTACACCTCATAGTCCGGCAGCCAGCACGAGTTTGTGCAGGGAACGAGGCCGAAAATGAGACTTTCACAGAATGATGTACACCTCATAGTCCGGCAGCCAGCACTAGTTTGTGCAGGGAACGAGGCCGAAAATGAGACTTTCACAGAATGATGTACACCTCATAGTCCGGCAACAAGCACGAGTTTCTGCAGGGAACGAGGCCGAAAATGAGACTTTCACAGAATGATGTACACCTCATAGTCCGGCAGCCAGCACGAGTTTGCGCAGGGAACGAGGCCAACAATGAGGCTTTCACAGAATGATGTGCACCTCATAGTCCGGCAGCCAGAGCGAGTTTGTGCAGGGAACGAGGCCGAAAATGAGACTTTCACAGAATGATGTACACCTCATAGTCCGGCAGCCAGAGCGAGTTTGTGCAGAGAACGAGGCCGAAAATGAGACTTTCACAGAATGATGTACACCTCATAGTCCGGCAACAAGCACGAGTTTCTGCAGGGAACGAGGCCGAAAATGAGACTTTCACAGAATGATGTACACCTCATAGTCCGGCAGCCAGCACGAGTTTGTGCAGGGAACGAGGCCGAAAATGAGACTTTCACAGAATGATGTACACCTCATAGTCCGGCAGCCAGAACGAGTTGCTGCAGGGAACGAGGCCGAAAATGAGACTTTCACAGAATGATGTACACCTCATAGTCCGGCAACAAGCACGAGTTTCTGCAGGGAACGAGGCCGAAAATGAGACTTTCACAGAATGATGTACACCTCATAGTCCGGCAGCCAGCACGAGTTTGCGCAGGGAACGAGGCCAACAATGAGGCTTTCACAGAATGATGTGCACCTCATAGTCCGGCAGCCAGAGCGAGTTTGTGCAGGGAACGAGGCCGAAAATGAGACTTTCACAGAATGATGTACACCTCATAGTCCGGCAGCCAGCACGAGTTTGTGCAGGGAACGAGGCCGAAAATGAGACTTTCACAGAATGATGTACACCTCATAGTCCGGCAGCCAGCACTAGTTTGTGCAGGGAACGAGGCCGAAAATGAGACTTTCACAGAATGATGTACACCTCATAGTCCGGCAACAAGCACGAGTTTCTGCAGGGAACGAGGCCGAAAATGAGACTTTCACAGAATGATGTACACCTCATAGTCCGGCAACAAGCACGAGTTTGCGCAGGGAACGAGGCCAACAATGAGGCTTTCACAGAATGATGTGCACCTCATAGTCCGGCAGCCAGAGCGAGTTTGTGCAGGGAACGAGGCCGAAAATGAGACTTTCACAGAATGATGTACACCTCATAGTCCGGCAGCCAGAGCGAGTTTGTGCAGAGAACGAGGCCGAAAATGAGACTTTCACAGAATGATGTACACCTCATAGTCCGGCAACAAGCACGAGTTTCTGCAGGGAACGAGGCCGACAATGAGACTTTCACAGAATGATGTACACCTCATAGTCCGGCAGCCAGCACGAGTTTGTGCAGGGAACGAGGCCGAAAATGAGACTTTCACAGAATGATGTACACCTCATAGTCCGGCAGCCAGAACGAGTTGCTGCAGGGAACGAGGCCGAAAATGAGACTTTCACAGAATGATGTACACCTCATAGTCCGGCAACAAGCACGAGTTTCTGCAGGGAACGAGGCCGAAAATGAGACTTTCACAGAATGATGTACACCTCATAGTCCGGCAGCCAGCACGAGTTTGCGCAGGGAACGAGGCCAACAATGAGGCTTTCACAGAATGATGTGCACCTCATAGTCCGGCAGCCAGAGCGAGTTTGTGCAGGGAACGAGGCCGAAAATGAGACTTTCACAGAATGATGTACACCTCATAGTCCGGCAGCCAGCACGAGTTTCTGCAGGGAACGAGGCCGAAAATGAGACTTTCACAGAATGATGTACACCTCATAGTCCGGCAACAAGCACGAGTTTCTGCAGGGAACGAGGCCGAAAATGAGACTTTCACAGAATGATGTACACCTCATAGTCCGGCAGCCAGCACGAGTTTGCGCAGGGAACGAGGCCGACAATGAGACTTTCACAGAATGATGTACACCCTATGCCTACTACGAATTCGCACGTCTGCCGAGTTCTAGTGAGTTCCTCTTTTTGTCAGACACGATCAAAGAAAAACACATGTTAATGCAGTGGGAGGCAGATTGCAATTTTTGGTCAAAATGAAATGTTCTATGTTTTCAGTTATTACAGTAAAAATACTCAGTCAAGAGTTATAATCTTTGACATGGAATGTCTTTAGGTCATTTCTCATCAGGTTGATGAACATTTATCTATAAAACTGCATGCATTCAGATTTGACAAGCCTCCTGCTGTCGGCAAGCAACAATATGTTGGCCAACTTTATCTACATTGAACCACATTATCGTATACATCGCCGATCAGAAGCATGGTAATATCACATACACATGATAGGAAATGACCTGAAGACATTCCATGTCAAAAACTATGGCTCCAGACCTAGTAATTTTCAGTTGATAAGAGAAAACACAGAAAATTTCATTTTGACCAAAACTGCAATTTGCCTCCGATTGGATTTACATGTGTTTTTCCTTGATCTTGTCTGACAAGAAGAGGAACTCACTAGAACTCGGCAGACGTGCAGATTCGTAGTAAGCAAAGGGTGTACATCATTCTGTGAAAGTCTCATTTTCGGCCTCGTTCCTTGCAGAAACTCGCTCTGGCTGCCTGACTATGAGGTGCACATCATTCTGTGAAAGTCTCATTGTCGGCCTCGTTCCCTGCAGAAACTCGTGCTGCCTGCCGGACTACACATTCGGTTAGAACAATTTTGAAGTCGGGTCGGATTATCGCCCCTATGATAAGCCCGAATTTGAGCTTGAGCATACAGATTTCGGAAAATCGTCAGAACATTTGTATATTTTTCTTAGAAGACTGATCGATGCGCGATCATTCCTCCATAGAGTGCAATAGTTTGAGTGATTGATTTGATCAATACTTTCGCCTTTTGCATTGATCTGATAAAATAATAGTGAATCGTTATTTCTTTATATTCACTTTAATATTGGTTGTCATGTCGCTTTTTTATCGAATTTGTTTCAGAAAATTGATAAACACTTTTTCTCGACTTTGTTTCGTTAGGTGCAATGAAATTGTAATTCAAATCTATCAAAAAATTGTCATGTTGAGTTAAAGAGTTATCGACCACGGAGAACTTTCTGGAGCAGATAAAGACAATAGCACAATTCAAAGATGCTTTGGAACAAATGTGGAAGGTGGAACTATGCCACTGATGATCGGTAATAACTGTAGAAGTGATTGGATGGTTACTTGTTAAAATAATTCTGAATGTCTTTTCACATTCCGCCACATCATTAATTTGTTTCAGAAAAGAACTCACACCAGTGCTTAGAAGGAGTAAGTATTCTATCCGATGTTGGCAATGCTACTGTTGAGTGTTTACCATGAAATGCAGTTGAAGTATGGTATTTGCTGATCAATACCAGGGTTCATAGACAATATAGTTTACTTTCTTCTGATGGAAATTTCTAATCTCTGAACATAGATCATGCTTGCTTAATCTAATATTGAAATAAAATTGAAGTGATATCTCACTGTTATGATAAAGCGATGAATATATACCTGCACTTAGTTAGCTAAACGGGAAATAAATAATCCAACAACTACTGCAATCCTGATCCTGAATATGGTATGCGTGTTGATTGTTTCATGGAAATTTATAATAATTTCATTGAATATCTCTTTGATTTTATTCATCAGTTTTGTCATCATTTCTATTCAATTGAATTAGTTAGGGTTTCCGCGCTCCTGGAAAATCCTGCAATAACGAAAACTGTTTTCCATGGTTCTGGAAACTCCTGGAATTTTCTGATTGTGGTAGATGAATGAGGGTATCTGTACTTGATCACTAGAAGTTATGATGATGTTTTTCTTTCATACAAAGTAAACGTAATGAATTCATTTATTTTGTCAGTTTTGCAGTAAAAGAATTTTCCAACTATGCATCTTAAAGACGTTGTCAGAGTCATTTGCTTCATGAATTTGATTAGTGCTCTCATCATTGCAGTCTGTAGTCTATAAAACAAACAACTGCATTGGAGATACTAGCAGATATGTATTTGAAATGAAGCCTTGAATATCGTATTCATTTTTACTTGAATTTAGGGCTGTTTTAACAGAACTTGTGCACACCGGTGCACCGAAAATTTTAAAAAGCTTCCCTGAAGTACTTATTGAAGTATAGACGAAATATAAGCTGTTTCGCATTCTAGATTGTCGTGTGAGTCACCTAAAACATCAAAATTTTGTATATAAGGTCTCCATATCCTTCATGCTAAACATCTATATTTTCTAGAATTCAATGCAAATTATATAGATTAATGGGAAAATTGTAGCATGCCGATACTTTTCAACTTTTTGGCTCGAGGTAGTACAGAGGAGAGAAAGTCTTTCCATTCACTTCTTGTCAGCATATTTGGAAAGACAATATGAATGTTGATGAAGATCAAGGCTTGCAGCTCTAAATCACCATTCATAAGTGATATTTTTGCAATAATCAACTTTCTAAAATAAAAGCCTTTCTTTTGATAATTTTCCATTTTGGATGGTTTTCTTGATGAATAGCAGCTAGTGGAGGAATCGGTCACGAAGAAGACCCAACTCAAATTACAGGTATTTCGCAAAAGGTATGCATGAAAAAAAGGTGACCCAGGATTTTCCGAAAATGGCGTTACAAACATTTGTATCGTTCATCTGATGAAGTCGTCGACGAAAATTCGTGATTGATTAAACAAATGAATCTTAAGACTGCGTTAATTTTTAATCTTTTTTATTATTTCTTAGGTCTCATGGCGATTACTTGTGTTAGATTTATGTGTATTTTATTGAGGCGTTCGGAGTTGACTTTCTCTCATCAAAATGATAACCTCTCGTGTCAAGCTATCAATTATGCTTAATGAGGAAGCAAAAAGCGGGGACCTTACACAGTCCACTGTTTGCCTCTCAATGCTTAAACACTTTCATGATTGGAATCAAAATAGGCTCTCCCTGCTTTTCTTAGACAATTTATTGAAATTAGAATATGAGCGTTAAAAACCCATCGTGGGCTGGACTTTGTTGCCCATGATTAAGTCCATGACGGACGAAACCTTGGGTTTTTAACGCTCATATTCTAATTTCAATAAATTGTCTAAGAAAATCAAGGAGAGCCTATTTTGATTCCAATCATGAAAGTAAAAAATCACCTCCCGTATGACGCCGTTAATTATCTCAATGTTTAATTTTCCTTTCGCTAATCTTCGAGCTTTGACGCGATCTTTTGGCCTAAGTTGACCCCGAAGGTCGTCAGGATGGGCATCCGAGTCAAAAATATCACAAAGCTCCAGACAAGCATGTCAATACCGTATGAGCTCCCAATGTATAATAGAGACGTTAAAATCTTCTTTTAACATAAGTCATTGCGGATACTTCATCTGAATAATTTTCAAAATCAATTTACTCGGCAGAGTCGCTCAAATGCTTGAAGAAGAGATGGGGCGTTTTTTGACAACTGATCCTGATCCCTACGATGAACGCTGTTTGGTAAAGTCTGATAAATGTGCATTGAGGGTGATGCACACAGTTCTGTACCGAACGAGTGAATTCTTCAACCGTCTCGTCAATCATTACATCTGTAGCGGTAATGAGCAAGTGGCGATCATGTGTTGTCGCATAATGATCAGTTTCAGCACTGCAGTCACCATAAATGTGGGAATTTCTGATAACGTAAGTCAATTTGATAATTGATTTTCAATTAGGTATCTGTCGTGCCATTGATTAAATCCGAATTTGTCAGTTATTCTGTTTTTGGAATTCAGAGGATTAGCAATTGAATAGGATTTTCTTTGGAATTGCCTTTGTTACTGGAGTAAAATTGGATTGTCTGAGTTTGAAATGCTTATATTGCACTTGATGAACCTTCATAATTGGTGGGCTACTTAATATCCAAAGTAGGCAATAAGACGGTGATCATCAGACTATTTATCACTGGAGAGGTCAGCATAAACATCATTGATCTGATTTGATGCACTGATTGGCATCTTGGTTCACAGGATTTCTCACACTGCTCATTTACTTCAAAAAACATAACATAAGAATAAATCAGGCAGAGACATTTATTTAACATGGGTCATTCAATACAAGAGTGTGCTTTACGTGATTGACATTCCTTCTGTGGCAAATTCACGTCACAGAATTCAAAACTATTATGTTTTACAAATTAACAGCTTTTGAATCAGTGCGTTATGGCATGCGCCACTGCTCCACATGCAATTGCTTTCACTGTCTTAGACTCTCAAATTAAGAACCTAACTGAATATCTACGAATAGTGAATGATTGATTTTAGACATTTAGGACTATCAGTTATGCATTATGTGAGTAAACGTGAGAAATGTGACTCACTGTGAGAAACAGGGTGATAACGTACAAGAAAGGAGAGGTGATTCCATCCAATCACTCGTCACGTGTATAATCGGTTTGCATGCATCTCAATGTTTCATGTTTTCTCGTAATTGAATTTATCGTAATGAGGACTGTAATGTCAGTGATATTTTGGTGACACTGAATTTTGAAAATGTCGTACACCATCCTACTGCTAAGTCTCTTTGTAACTCCGAATTGATAAGGTTGTATTACAGTGAGAATTGATACATTTTACAATAATCCTTTCACTGTAAGCAGTTTGGCACTTATTTACACAAAATTCTACGAATAGTGTCGGAGCAAAGGAACATTAGACATCTTCGGACACATGGATTAGTTGTATTCGAGATGCTCATACACAATAAAGGAAATTTTGTCATGCGAATAAAGGAGATAGGAATTAAATAATGAAAAATGAAATCATTCTACTCGTTTGTAATTGCATTGATATTTTGATAGTGTTCATGAATATATTGCGAAGGTTATTGATCTACAGTGGATTCTGCAAACTAGAGCGAGAATCACGAGTGCGTTGGAAATGAAGTCAAGAATTTCCATTATCAGTTATCGTAATTGGTTTAAATTGACTTTCGCTTGTGATTTCATGTAGCTTTGACATTAGTGACCATGAAAAGTGTGACGAAAATTGAGGATGGGGCACAATGTAATTAGCAGGGTGACAGGCGAACGGTGCATATTTTTACAACTTTCCATGTCTGGTATCATTCCCATGGAATTATTCTATTTTTTTAACTTTTGATGTTGATTAATATGTGATTACATAGAGAGAAAGTCAGGACCTCATACACTCTCTCTTGTTTCAGAATGTATTGGTTGATAGATTGTATGAATGGGCGCTTGATCCGTCTGACAAAGATCTCGCTTTCTTTGCTTGTTATCTCATCGGCGTGATCATGGAAGTTGCAGAGCAAGTGACGATTCATAAGGATAAAAATTTTCGCTTGGTAAGAAATCCTCAATTATGTTTCCACTATTTTACCTTTTTTGTCGTAAAATTAGGGGATGACAAGTGTAAAATTGACCACAGGAGGAGGACACCACTCTCTCCATTTCCTCACGTAACAATCTCCACTTCTCAGACAACAGAAACCTTCAATTTTCAGCACAGGGAAGTAAAGTTTGCCTTCATTCTCACAATCATCCAACGCAACAACAAGACAGCTACTCAAACAAACACACACCACGTCGTCACATACCTAACGCACAGACAAAAACAACAAAAACCATTACAGCAGTCCCCAAATCTTCAAATCAGTACAAACACGACAGACGCACATGCAGAGCATTGGCACAACTCCGCACCAACAAATCAGCCTTCTTAAAAAGAATACTTGTACAATATTAGCCAGCTCCCTATATCGTTCTTCACCTCTGTCTTCTGCAAATCTCAACCGCACAATACAAAACACCTTCTCCTGTATGCAACGCTCACACCATGGGACCCATGGACTGCCCCAATCAGGTGTGCGGGCGATTGGTCTGCCGGACACCTGGCGGTCCCCTGCACTACTATCACCCGGAGGAGGATGTTGCCACAATGCTACCTTTTCTTTTGTCGTGAAATCAGGGGGTCATACGCGGGAAGAGAAACATCGAGTAGAACTACCAAATGTACCAGCATAAGAATGATCTTCAACAACACAGTAATGAAAGTTCGTTGTTCCTGGCTGGGCGCACATGAAATCTGTATATGCACGAATTTCCTGTTGAAATCGTTGTTTGACGCTCTGATAGTTGTTGTGTTCAATAACTATGCTATTGTTCTCTGTTGTATTGTTTGATTGCCATGTAGATGTCCCTCCAGTCAACTGACTGAATAATACTCGTGGCTGCGTCAGAGACACAGACACGCATAGTAATACATTCAATTGTTTGCACTGCACATGTGTGGTTCTTTCTCGTTCTCGCAAACAAGGCCATAACATGGCGTCGCCCGCAAAGCCTGATCTAAGAGCAGTTCCTACTTTCGATATTGAATCAGAAAAGCATTTATTTAACGAATGGAAACTGAAGTGGCGGAGCTTCGAGGTTGTAAGTGGCATCGTTGACATCAAGGACGCAGCTAGTCTGAAGACTCTTCGCATGCATGCTCTCAGGTCAGCCTTCAGTAAAGGAACTCTGCGCGTTATTTTACATCTGCCTCTCAGCTCATCAGATCAAGAAGACCCAGACAAAGTTCTCAACGCATTACAACAGCATATCAACGGCTCAGTCAACGAGGTATTTGAGCGAAGAGAATTTCATTGTCGCAATCAGAAAAATGGTGAATCTTTTAATGATTGGATGATGAGCTTACGTGAAATGACATCCCGCTGCAATTTTTCTAAATGCTGTACAAACTGCGAGTCATTACAACTACGAGATCGTATAGTGTCCGGTTTGCGAAGTCAAGAAACTATCGAAAAACTACTGAGTATTGGTAGTTCATTAACTCTTAAACAAGCGTGCGAGATCTGTGAGGCGTCTGAATCATCTAAAGTACAATCTTCGGTGATTACCGGAAATTCATCGTTTATTTCATCATTGAAGAAATCTGCGTACAAGACTCAGCGGCTCAAGACTCCTGTTTCAACACATCGTGAGTGCAAGTTCTGTGGCCGAAATCATGTGATGAAGAAGGAGCTTTGTCCAGCTTTAAATAAGAGGTGTGAGAACTGTAACCAGCTGAATCACTTTGCTGTTAAGTGCCCGGTACTGCACAATAAATCGAATATTCGTGCAAAGGCGGTGTCCAAGAAGCTGGGTAGTCTATTTTCGACAAGTGACAGTTCTTCAATGTTAGTTCAGGTGGATATGTCTCACCAAGAAGTATCAACATCGATCGGTATTATACCAGACACTGGAGCTGAAATCGATGCAATTCCTTCACACATGCTACAACTATTGGAAATTGATTGTAACAATATTGTGCCTACCTCGGTATCTGCGACCGCTGCGAATGGAGATGATCTAAGAGTCACCGGATATTTCAAAGCTAACATTGCCCTTGGTAAACATGCTACGTCCTCTCTTGTCTACGTGATCTCCGACCTTCGTCAACCAGTCTTATCGCGTAGCTCTTGTATACAGCTACGTTTGATTCCGCCAGGTTTTCCTCATACTCAGCTGTATGATAACTCTGTTGATACCTCACATGTCAGTTGCGTGTCTAAAGGAGTTTCCAGAATTCCCGTCTTGATGAATCCTGTCCAATACAGCAACGATTCGTTTGAGAAAAACGTACAGACTAAATTCTCTTCGGTGTTTAGTGGTCAAGTCACCACTATGAAAGGAGAAACTTTCGTCATCAAGTTGAAACAAGATGCTGTGCCATACCAGATAAGCACTCCGCGTCGTGTAGCTGAACCCCTAAAACAGAAATTGAAGATGGAGCTGGAGTCCCTTGAAGCTCAACATATTATTGAAAAAGTAACTTATCCAACAGAATGGTGCTCTCCAATATCCGTTGTATTGAAAACTGATCAAAGTATTCGACTATGTGTTGATCTACGAAATTTAAACAAGTTCGTTATCCGAGAGCGTCTACAGTCCCCAACTCCATTCGAAATCGTGTCAACATTGCCATCTCGATGCAAGTATTATACAACGTTTGATTGCCTCAAAGGATATCATCAAGTGCCCATGGATGCAGCCTCTCAAGATCTTACGTGCTTTATCACGCCGTTCGGAAGGTACAAATATCTGAAAGCGCCCTTTGGTATCAGTGCCATAAGCGAACATTATAACAGAAGAATCGACGAAGCTATAGAGGGTCTGAGAAATACCTATCATCTGGTCGATGACATTTTAATTGCTGACACAGATTATTGGCAACATTGTAAGAACATTGACAATTTTCTTCAGAGATGTGTACAGTTCAACATCGCCTTGAATCCTAAGAAGATAAAGATTGCGAAACCTGAAGTTGAGTTCGCCGGGTTTCATCTCTCCTCGAGTGGATTTCGACCGAGTGATAAACTGGTTCAAGCTATCAAAGAATTCCCAACACCACAATGTTTGACCGACTTGAGATCGTGGTTTGGCCTCACTAACCAGATTGGTAACTCAGTAGATACTTTGTCAGAGTTGTGTGCTCCTTTACGGCAACTGCTAAAGAAAGAATCTGAGTTCGTATGGAGTGCTGATCATCACAAAGCGTTCGTAAAGATGCGGGAGCAATTGTCGAATCCACCATTTCTGGCTTATTACAATCCAGATTCAGAAACTACACTATATGCTGATGCATCAAGGTTGAAGGGAATTGGGTTTTTGCTAAAGCAGAAGCAATCAGATGGTAATTGGAAAGTAGTTCAAGCTGGCTCTCGGTTCCTTTCTACGACAGAAAGCCGATATGCTATGATCGAATTAGAGCTTCTATCGATCGTCTGGGCCGTCAGAAAATGTAATCTATTTCTCGATGGACTATCACATTTTGATATAATGACAGACCATGCCCCCTTGATTCCATTCCTAAACAAGTATACTTTGGACAATATTGAGAATCCTAGACTTCAGAGGTTAAGAAGACAACTGGACCGATATTCGTTTACTGCGTCGTGGATTAAAGGCAGGGACAACGTTGGAGCGGATGCTCTATCCCGATCACCGTCCCAAGAAGCCGAGCCCTCCGATGAGTTAGGAGAAGACTACGATCATCGCTTATCAGTCAATTTTGCCATCACCTCGTTACAAATTGACCACAGTGACGGTTTACTACAGCGTGTTAGCACAAGTGCTCAAAGTGATTCAGACTATTTCAAATTGAGAGAAATAATCTCGAATGGATTTCCACCAACCAAAGATAAGCTTCCTGCTTGTCTGCGGTCATACTTCTGTGTCAGAGATAAATTATCAATCGATGACAATCTGATACTTTGTGGTCAAAGGCTTCTTATTCCTGCTGCTATGAGGAAGGAAATGTTGAATAAACTTCTGCAAATGCATCAGGGAGCAACGAAAATGAAGAGACGTGCTAGAATGTCAATCTACTGGCCAGAGCTAAACAGAGAAATTGAACAACACTGTCGCACATGTTCCTCTTGTCAAGCTTCACTGCCATCTCAAGTTCGTGAGCCCATGATAACAGGAAGACATCCAAAACGACCCTTTCAGGAACTCCATCTTGATCTCTTTGACTTTGCTGGTCAGAAATTCCTTGCATGTGTAGATGGATACTCTGGTTGGATGACTCTCGATGCTTTTGGGACGTGTGCGTCGGCTGAACGAGTTATTAATGCTCTCAGGCGTCGATTCGTTGAGAAGTCAGTCCCAGAATTGATATTCTCAGATAATGGCCCTCAATTTGCTAGCTCTCAGATGGATACATTCTTACAAAGATGGGATGTTAAACATCAAACGTCATCGCCGTATTATCCGCAAAGTAACGGCACCGCAGAAGCTGCTGTAAAACAGCTCAAGAAAATGGTCAAAGGTAACTGGAACTACAGAACAGGAGAGTTGGATTGGGATAAATTCAGCCAAGGACTACTAGTGTACTACAACACTCCACGATACGATGGTACATCCCCTGCCAAACTGTTATTTGGTCGAAGTATTAGAGACACTATTCCCGCTCACCATCGATTTTTCCGCAAGGAAATTCAAGAACGTCTTGATGAAGAAGAAAAGAATTCAAGCTTCATTAGACAGAGGATTGTGGAGAAATACAATGAACATGCTCGACACCTACCCAGTCTCAGATATGGAGAAAAGGTTGCGATGCAAGACAATCGAACCGGAGAGTGGACCAAGCTTGGCAGAGTTGTGGAAGTTGGACCATATCGGGACTATTTAGTGAAGCTCCCTAGTGGTCGTGTCTTCCGAAGAAATCGAAAATTCCTTCGTCGATCATCATCTGAAATCAAGACAATCCCTGATCAAATCGCCATGCCCGAACCAGTGGAACCCGCTCCAGCATCATCCTCAACCACCTGCAAGATAACAAGGTCAGGTCGACAGTCAATTGCACCGGATCGTCTACAGATCAATCCGAAGAAGACCAGCTATACGTGTACAGACTCTTTGACTCGAAATGGGTGATGGGAGATGTTGTGTTCAATAACTATGCTATTGTTCTCTGTTGTATTGTTTGATTGCCATGTAGATGTCCCTCCAGTCAACTGACTGAATAATACTCGTGGCTGCGTCAGAGACACAGACACGCATAGTAATACATTCAATTGTTTGCACTGCACATGTGTGGTTCTTTCTCGTTCTCGCAAACAAGGCCATAACAATAGTAAGTCTGATGGTTTGAATTACAGATGAGCGTCATGTCAGTTCTCTGGAATTTTGAAACCCGAACCCAACCCGACTCGGTTAGATTCGATAAACATTGATCATGATGTTATGCTAATGCTCGTATGATCTGAAAACGGTCGCATTGCAGAAATCCGGACAATTTTATATCTTTATCATGGCCTCGTTCTTTGTTTAAAGCGACATCTTGAAACATGGTAACCTTCAGGGAGTACATTCAGTCAGTCACATAATTACACTCTCCTCTGGACCGTAGCACTGCTGCGACTAATTATAAAAGCTGGAATGGAAATGGTGACTAAACCGTAAAGTGTAGGAAAAATTTCAAAAGACGTTTTGATGAAATTATCATAGATTTCCATGAAATGATCAACACGCAGGCATTTGCACCACCGGCAAAGTGTAGGCAGGCCACCGGCGCTGTGGCCTTGTGGTAGAGTGTTCGCTCTTCGTCCGGGAGACCTTGTTTCCAATCTTGGTCGGGTCAAACCTAAGATGTTTAAATAGGTACACTCAGCACGAAAAAGAATGAGAGTGGTAAATGACAACTCGGCCACATGGAAGAAAGGCTCCGTGCCTAATGTGCTTCTGAGTATAAACAACGTTCATTTATTTGAGATCGTGTTGTACATTTTTCTGCTATATTTAATCAAGTGCATATAGTGTAGGAAGTGTGTTCATCAAGTAATCGATCTAAATTCAACTGAAAATTTCTTTAAGGTCACATGTCAAATCGGAATCAAGACACGACACGGTCAAAAAATTCGAAGGATCCAGGAAACGGAAGACGTCAAAGTTAAACAATTACCCTAGTGGAGAATCTTGTAAATAATTAGGTAATTGAAAGTCATGAACGAATGAATATAAATTAATACTGACAACAAGAGTAACCTCCTCTAGTATAGAGCAGGTACTGAAATACGCATAAAGGCAAGTCTACTCAACTGAAGACGGTAAGGGAAATAAATTAAAACTTATAAACGATTTTATTTTTATCATATAAGAACTGAAATAAGAGTTCGTCATGGACCTGACGAGAAGCTAACAAAAATAACAAAAGGTGAAAATTAGAAGCCTAAAAAACCAAAATTAAGTTTGCTATGTATGGAGTCATCAGGGAGGAACCATGTGGCTGCATGAAGCAAGGTTTCGGCCCCCAACCTCCAACCTATACCACATGGCGGGGCCAGGCCAACCATATCGAATGTACGACATGGAAGGTCTCTCCAAGCCTGAGGAAACATAGCAGAACCTAACCGAAAATATAATTTTTTTATATATAGTAGGGCAAAGGACGCACTTGAAACTAGAAGAGGTTTTCTTAGCCCAACATGCCAATGATGGATGGCATCTGGCGGGGTGAAAAACAACCAAACTTAAAAACGAGGAACCTATTCTTGGAGAAGGACTTTATGCAAGAATTAACCAGCAAATTAGTCTTATAACCCCGTCCTTTAAAGATATCAAAAATGCCCTTAGCTCTTGATGTGAAGGCGGAAGCATCAGATGAAATCCTGGCGAACCTGATGAGTTGGGCAGCAAAGATGTTTAAGCCAGTGTTCAAAGGCATGTTACTCTCGGGGAAAGTATACAGCACCACTGGGAAGCTGAACTCATCAACCTTATGGTAAACCTCTGTGATGTATTGGCCACCATCTTCGATCCTGATTTTTACATCCAAATAATTAACACATTTGTTGTTGTCCCCGCTTCTGCAAGCCAAGAGATCTACCGGGTAGATTTCAGGAAGGATCTTATCAAAATGTTTGAAGTTAAACACACAAATGTCATCGACATACCTAGTGGTACGAGAGAGAAGTTTTGCTAAGCCAAATCTCCTACTCGCTAGGAGTCCCCTCACAAAATAAAACTCCCTGTAAGCCAAAAACAGGTCAGCTAAGAGTGAGCTGGAATTCCCACCCATAGGTATGCCTCGAATTTGCTTGAAGACAAGTCCCCCGAAAGTGATAAAAGTGTTATTCAGGATAAAACTTATTGCATTAAGGAATTGGGTTTTGGACCAGCAGTGATACCCTCCGTATTTTTTATTCGAGAAGAAGGTTCTATAATAGCCAATGCAAATAAAGCTCTTGGAACTGCTAAAAATTAACTCACATAAGTCTTTCAAGGACTCCATAACCTGGTCTAAATTAAGATTCGTATAGAGTGTGGAGAAATCATATACTTGTAAGGAGTGGCAATTCAAACCCGACATCCTGTCAAGGAATTCCCCAGAAGAGTCAAAATAAGTTCAGTGCCTGCTGTAAGAATCAGCTTGATTTCGAACATAAGGCACACATTTACAATAACATAGCCGCTTCGTGTATCGTCAGCAAATATGTCACCCATATCAACTATGCCAAGAAGTCAAAGACGTCATTTGAGAGCACACAACCAAGGACTTTCTTATGCGAAAAATTGATGATGTCAGAATCTACGTTCAACTCAAAACGACAAATGACCTCTCATATGTCGAGACTGTTCATTTAAACTTGATTAATAGTCTGTTTGATGGACGAAAATTTATTTTATTTCTGATGCTATTCCAAATCATGAAAATATTTCTTAAGATGGTCATGTTTTGCCTCCTGCATCCACTTGTCAATAGCTGATACGCCTATAAGCTTGGTGGTGGGGTACCTTGTCTGGCACTCAATGCACTGACTGCGATCTGTGATTTTTTCACAGACTGCGAGTTGAATCATTGTGTATTTATTGGACAAAAGAGAGGTACAAAAGTGTGAAAAAGTCAGGTGTCAAAGCTGTTGCGCCTCAACGAAGAAATGATGAACGTGGAATTTCCACGGACGATGGCAAGGGGAATCCGCTGTGCTAGCCATGCAAACTGGCGGCCGTCACCAGTATTGTCAGACATGCGTCTTCCAATATTGCACAAAAGTCTGGTAGCTTCAAGACCCCAAGCTCCGGAGGTTTCGAAGCCGAGAGGATGAAAAAGATGCTGGTTGATGAGATTGGAGAACTTTTTCACCTTCAACTGCTCAGCAGAGGAGCTTTTAACGCACGTGTTGTTAATATGCGATTTCGAGTAAGTATCGACAACTGTTGCGTCCCACACCAGATAGCGACCAGACCTGTATGGGAATTCAACGTAGCAAAGTGCGTCAAGGTAACAAAGTTAAAAAAAAACAAGCTAATGACTAGTTAATTTTCAATAGGTACAAAGTATGATTTAAAAGAAAAGTTTTATATCCTAAAATGTCTAAAAATTTTCAAAATACTTACTAGAAGGACAAACAACGTTTCTCCTCTCCTCATGTGTAATGAATTGGCGAGTAAGTCGTTCTGTTCAAAATTATGTTTATCACTTATATATTGAAAAGATCCTATTTAACAGTCTGCCCATTCAGATGATAAGAGGACAGGTCTGTTTCCAATCAAAATACCAGATCTAGCTAATAACACTGCGGGATTACGCTATCTGAAATCTACCAGGTGTGTAAGAGAATTAATATTAGTTCCTTAAGCTAAAACGTGAAATGGAATTGTACAAAATATGCATACAAATTATTTGACTATTTTTAATGAGGTCATCAACAGGAACTTGGTCAGGACGATCGCGTTTCGACCGCTTAATCCTAGACGCTCAAACCCGACAAAGCGCGGTCCTGTACATTTAAGATGCACAGCCTCAAGAATTAAATTTATAATAGAGAAAGATTAGCATCTATCAAAAAAAAATAGAGTCACTGTTGACTGAAATGTACCTCAGGCATTTGAAAGAAGGACAGAGTCCAGCCAGTAGAAGGTTGTCATGCCATCTGGTCTCTTTCCATCTTCACGGGCTAGTCCAATAGACTGCAAGATGGCAGGGACACCTGCTACATTTAGAGCACGGCGAATGATGTCATTGATAGCTGCATGTCGGGGAAGACGGCCAGCACTAAATGAACAAGATAGTGCGTGATGTCCAAGTTTGTCCACAATACGTCCACAGCGGCATCGATGAGGTTGACAAACATCTCCGCCTATCCGCAATGCTACACTTACATGGAATGTTTCATTAGTAAGGTGGGTACCGATTGCGGAAACAGGAATTGCGTTCAGCCAGCTACTGGCATACGGTGATGTAGCTCCTAATAGTTGGGCTTTTGATACCTGATCCAAGCTTGAAATAATAGTGTTATACCCAGTATCGACCATAACTGTGATTGAAATTTGTTTTTCTACGAGATGATTTGATCGAGAAATTTCATGCTATTTGAACTGGTCTGTTTGACTATCTTTTAAGTAATGTGAGTAATTACGAGGCTGTATTTTGTCTTTCAGATCACTATGTGCTTATCGCGTCTGCACAAACTGAGTCATTCAATGGTGGAAGTGAACCGTGCAGCTGCATTACAGTCAGGTAGATTCAACAGGGAATTCTTTTGTATCTTGTCAGCTTTACTCATGTACTACAGAGATTTCATCAAAATCGAATTACTTAAATTTTGTCATCACTCAAATCAATTATTCAGAAGACTAGAAATAATGGGGAATCCTATCCAGGCCTGACCTGATCCGTTTCTTTCATTGCCCGAATGCCTGTTGTGAATACCATGGAATCGAATGAAGACACGGTCAAAAAATATTCGAAGGATCCAGGAAACGGAAGATATCAGAGTTAAACAACGACCCAAGTGGGTACATGTGGTAAACATCTCCACATGCATTGAGAAGACCACAGCAGTATGCTCGTTATGACTGCGCACATTAGCGAGTAATACACCAATCGTGGGCTTTCACGTTAACTATTGTAAGCTCGGTCCCATGATCCTTTCTTCAAGACAATGATCAAGAAAGGTACAACGGGTATATAAATCACTATCTAGACAACTTCATTGTTCTGTTAGAAAAAGTGAGCGTGATACTGAAGTAGGATATGAAGCTTCTCATGAGTCCTTTATTGTGTAGCTCTCAACAATTGGTGGACTAGGTGATAAATTGTGATATCAGGCAGAATCCCTATGCCTAAAACAACACTTATCATTAGGATACGCATTTTTATCTTGACTTTTTTATAAGGGAGTTTCGTATGCTTTCCTTCTCGTTACCATGATTCCTACGTGGTGGCGGCCGAGCTGGAAATCGTCCGGGAAATAGCAAAATGCCGTCTGACACGTGAGGCTTCCAAAAAATATACTCTAAATTAATTTTAATAACTTTATTTTAAATTTGCTATCACCATGTTATGAATTACATTTCAGTAGGTTTGAATGGCTGAAGGACCCAGATTCAAGTGATCTTTCATTTATTTATATTTTTCAAAATGATGCTGTCGAAGGTTTTCGGCTAGCGTCCACTGGCCATGTTCACGACAAATTGATAAAGACGGTTTGTAAAGACACTTGGAATCAGATATACCACAGTAATCAACACAGCTGACCAATCGGACACTAGATGAATACTTGCACACAATGATCTCGACAGGCATGAAAGCTGAACAACAGACAATTGTGACAAAGGCAACTTTAAGAATTTATGAATTTAAAAATTAAATTAAAGGAAAAAATTAAATTAAGCTTTATCAGTTTGTTGGAAGATGTTGATCTACGGAAACGGTCGAAGGTATTCATTTCAATCCAGTTTCAATTCTCATAGAAGAACTTGAGGTCAGAATTGAACATTATTTGATGATGACATCAATTTTTACCCCGATAGCGGATAGAACGGTGAATCTCACAGGTAGCATCAATGTTAATAACGGAATAGTGCTGATTGCTTCTCAGACGTGCCCTAGCTAAGAGATAAGAGAGTTGCTTCCTTTCCAATAAATGAATTCATTATTATAAAAGGAAATCTGAAATCGAAACCTTCACATTTATGACTTTCCAGTGTACTTCATTACTTCGGCAAGAAATATTTCCATGAAGAGATGCTCCATTGTGCTGCATTCTTCAGCGACTGCAGCGCATATCGGTACATAAACATCACAAAATACTAAATGTTTTGAAATCAACGCTTCGGAAGGTGCAGGACATTCTCCGCTGAACGCAGACTTTCTCGACCCTTAAAGGCGACTAACCTGATGATTTGAATGCAAAACCTACGTGTCACGTGGTTCATGTGTTTCTGACGTGGAAATTATAGATCTAACTTCTTTGTGTTTCCATTATGTGAGTCAGACGCCTCACATGACTGATAAGACAAACTTCACCGAGTTGTAAGTCTCCTCAACTTGTCGGTATATGAGCGATTTAATGCTTGCAACTTGCAAACTGTCTTTCGGTATTTGGTGGAATATTGTTTCAAAATCAGCTCGTTCTTGGCTCTCGTAATGTGTAGGAGATGTAATGGGTGTCCCAAAAGTCGCCCATAAAAGGTTGTCATTTGCTTCAATTCAATCATATTCACATGATTCCTAAGTTTACGATTGACTCGATGTCATTGCATTGTTAAGTTGGCGAAATTCACTGATCTTGTACCAAAGCTTTTGTTGTGTGCACATAGTACTTCGATCGGTCAATTATCGTCTGGATGTGAATTCTATTCACACGACGAGTCATATAGAGACCTTGCAATAATCTTTAGTCTAGGCATGGATCTCGAAACACGCATTGAATTTGTTGAGCTTCTTCTTCAACGCAAGTACTCCTCAGCTGCACTGCGCGCTTGCAAGATAGCTCACGGTTATCATCGCGACCCTTTTAGCGTTTCTGCCATCTCACGATTGATTCAGCGGTTCAGAGAGACTGGATCAGTTGCAGATAAGCCTCGATCGGGTAGGCCCAGTCTCGAGGATGAAAGGGAAGAATGTCTAAGGGATGAACTGGAAACGCAACAGTGAAATCCACAATTTGGGGCTGCCAGTTGTCGTTCGATTTCTCGGAGAACAGATGTTCCCAAAACCAGTGTTCAACGGATCCTGCGACACAGATTGTGCCTCTACCCATGCAGACTAACCAGGCACTCACAGATGGTGACAAGGAAAAGCTTATTGCTTTCTTAAAGTTCCCCTGTCAGGTGCCCTTGATCTCGAGTCGATTCTGTGCTCGGATGAGTCTTATTTCTCAATGGTGGACCATGTGAATCGCCACAATTGCATCGTTTGGGGATCGGAGAAGCCGCGGGAAGTAATCGAAAAAGGAAATCCATGCTCCAAAAGTGTGTGTATGGTTCGGTTATTCTAACTCCTTTTTTCTGTCCTCGAACCGTTGCAAGAGTATATTGTGCCAACATGCTTCGCGATCATGTCATCCCACGAAGACGTCATGCCAGGAGACGGCGTATGGATTCCACATCCTCCAGCAAGATGGAGCACCTCCACATTTTTCGAATGTTGCAAGATCTTTCCTGTCTCGAATATTTCCTGAAGATCGGATTATCGCCCGATGATACCCAAACCGGTGGCCAGCTCACTCACCATATTGAACAGCTGGACCTCTACTTCTGGGGTACTGTGAAGGACCGTATATAACACTGCCTCACTTCAAGAAACCTCCACGAGCTACAGGAGAGGATGACGATGGTGATGAGAACATCGACTCAGATGAATTGAGACGATTCTGTTCTGAGTCTGTGCTTGAGGTTGGAAGCGGTGATCTTGTGTGGAGGAGAAGCAATTGAGCAATGTCTTATGTGAACATCCGTTTCTTAAATTAGAGTTTGCTTTTTCTTTTGTTGATTGTATGCTTCGTTATTGCCTAAGTAAAATGTTGATTTGCAATCAGTATTTTTTACTTATTGATATCCATGATTTTAGCTATTAATTCCCACTATTGTCAATGTGAGAATTATTTGTAATCAATTCTGAACTCCTTCCATGACGTCTTCAGAGGTTTATTGATTGCAATCTGTGCATTAGACTCTCAATGGACTCTCGCCTCTGCATGCATCCACCTGATTCACTTTGGAAAATGGCACCATTTTTTCATATCAGCAAAGCAGATTTACTGTACAATTAGCAAACAAACTGACTGAGACGGCGTAGCACCTGGACATGTAAACACTTCTTCGCAGATGATGAGGCAACAAGATGTCGTTGATCAAAGATTAACGCTTGTTCGACAAAAGAAAAGTTAGTCGATGAATCATTTTATACGTCGATAAATCAGAAGGGAATTCAAAGCGAAGTTGAGACTTTCGGCGTTCTGATGCTGTTGAGCATCGATCACCAGAAGGCGCAGGTCATGTCAATTTTACTTTGACTTAGCTTCTGAATTAACGACGTATAAGATTATTTCTACTAACCCTAGTCCTTTCTGCTTTCGTTGAACTGACGATTTGGCTTACGTATCAAGAACTAACAGAACATGGGCATCAGCTAAAGCACATGAAAGATGAATGCCATAAAATGACAGTAACAATAAAAAGAGCAAGAATAACGTGCACACCGTATAGCCAGAAACACAAATCTTGATTAAAATACGCTCGTGTATCGCTCAAGGCATGACAAAGAGGAACGATTGTCTTACCAATTGTCATTCGCTCTTCGGCACATGGTCGACTGCCCCGTCGACATCCTCCTTGGACCACAGGCCTTTAATAAGCGTTACTGGTATCCATTAAAGTCGGAACATATCGTCTTTGTCAGTCGGGTCTGGACAGTGGGTGGTTTCAACCGTAGTGTTACTTATTTTGATCATCATACGACTTTCAGTGTCTTGCTCTTCAGCTTCCCGTGTCAAATGCCTTAGATCTTCACACATTCTGTATTCCAGGCATCGTCCCTGGCGGAGATGAGTGTTCGAACAGCAGTTGGAATGGTGATCCGCGTTTATCTAACGTCGGGCAATACAAATTTGATACATTGACTGTTGAATTGAAACAACGTCTCTGTCTCAAGTTTCTTACACCCATGGCAGAATATCAAGATGTAAGCTTTGATAGCTTCATAAATGTATCATTTTCTACTCAGTGTCCGCTTTGTCCCTCCACAGATGTTGCCGCTTATGTTGGAAGGGAATGCAGTTCAACTAGTGTTCACTTACCTTGACTCAACCGTCACGACAGACGTACGTCTTGTGTTTGAGGGACTTAAAGTGAGTCATTTTCACCAACGCTTTTTTTACGGATTTTGCGTCACTTTTTACTCCTACTGGGGCCTTGGACGGTGCTGACTTAAGTCAGACTTTGTTTAGAGCGTTGTGGTGCTTTGTAGTCCGGATGCCCTTCCTGCCGACTTCCAATGACACTTTCCGGGTTCGACCTCTGGACCATGAGATCGCTAGTCCAAGTACGCAACCACTGTGCCACGGGCACCATGCTTTGTAATACATGACTTTAATGATATAGCAAAGACGTGAGACAAGTTAACCCATTGAGATCAGTTTCAAGACCACAATATATGGCGGCAAAATGTAGAGTCAGTTGACCACTCCACTCTGAGCAGCTACGAAAAAGTGTTGGTTTTGTTCAACAGTTCAATTTGTTCATGCAAAATTCCATGTGGTTAGATTGCTCAGTTTGTTAAAGACCATATACGGTGGTGAGAAAGTTCCTCCTTGGGTGACCACCGCTATTGCTGTGGGTTATTAACCGAAACATGGCGAGAATTGCCGGCGAAAGAAACTCCCCCCCCTCCTGACTTGTCAGTATGACTCTGTGTCCTTGTATGTATTCCACATCATAGAACTGCCGAATATACAATAGTTTTTGCACAGCATTCGTCAGAAACATAAATTTTCTACCACAGAAAACACGTCTGTAACATTCGGTTCACGACCATTAACCATTAAAAGCATTAGATGTTGAATTTAAACAATTCGCCAAAATGAGATGAAGAAAAAAATGTCTGAATCGACCGACTCTGGACCTACAAATGCACTATTTCCTTTATCATAACATTTGAAAATAACAACATCATAATTGAATAACACAAACCGTTTTATTAGCATGTTTTCTGTTGAAGTTAGTGCTTCAACACTATTTCCAGGTGTGCCTACATTGGCGATGATATTTAGCACCGTCAGCGAATTCTTCGTCCATCTCAATTTTCCGTTTTCTTTGCGGATGATCTTGCTCAATTGGTTTTTCAAACAACTCCGATTTCACGTTTTTGTATAGTAGAATTACACGAAGAGCATACACCTCGGTTCACCACTGAAGAAGGTCCACACAAAGGAAGGTTGATGATCTTGGCTCGGTCCTGTGTACTAATCCGGTAGAATGCTGACATCTATCCCTCATCATTGTGGAATGAAATGGATTCTAGGTAGCTTGTCTTTTTAAAAATGCTCCATGAATCCTTGTCAACACAAAATGAAGCAGAACTGCAATCATAGACTAATAGTCTACGACCCATGTTATAAAAACGCAACCCCGACACGACTGATAAGGCTGAACACGACATGAATGCATGTACTGCTTCCAGACCGCAATATCTTTCTCAATGAACTTCATATAATTTCATCATTCTGTCGTCTTAGATGGCCAAAAGTCTTCCACCAATGCAGGAGTTCCTCAAGGGTCAATTTTGGGACCCACTCTTTTTCTGCTGTACATCAACGACCTCCCAGACTGCCTAGTGAGTAAATTGGTGATGTATACAGATGACACGACACTTTTCAATTCCAATGAGCGACTAGCTAAAAACACTCAGCAATGTTAGCAGTTATGCGACATTCTTAATGAAGACTTACGCAGGGTCTCAGAATGGGGCGCCAATTGGCTTGTTTCCTTCAATCCTTCAAAAACTCAGAGTATTCTGCACTCACGACTTAAAGGAGATGATGATCATAGCATTAAGGTGTCAGATAATAGGATCAGAGAACAAGATTCCATCTCCTTCCTTGGATTAGCGGTTACGAAAGACTTGTCATGGAAACCGTACATCCAATCCATTAGCAAGCAGGCAGCTCAACGCATTGGTAGTCTCTATCGTGCCAGCAGATATCTTCCACCACAGACTGTCTGCTATCTTTACAAGTCCACTATTCGTCCTCTGATGGAGTATTGTTGTCATCTGTGGGCCGGCGCCCCACAAGCACATCTCAACCTCCTTGAACGGGTTGAGAAACGTGTCAAGAATCTCATGGGTGAAAAACTTGCTAACAAGTTGCAGCCGCTCTCCGTCAGACGGAATGTCTCTTCTATAGATACTATTTCGGTAGAAGCAGCTCTACAATAAGTGAGTATGTACCCAAACCTAAGATCTTCTCCAGAAGCACACGCAGAGCTAATGCACTCACATGCCATCATGTGAGCTTAGAACGCGCACGTGAGTCGCTCAAAAAGTCTTCTTCATCACGGCACAGCTTTGGAATCAGCTTCCCCAGACCACTCTCCCTGACCCATACAATCTTGATGCTTTCAAGAGGCGTGCGAATAGGTTTCTGATGGGGACAGCTTAATCAGATTAGAAGATCTGTTTTTTTTTCTTTTATTTATTTACAGTAATACAATTTATTAGTTTTTCATTGAGTAACCCCTAGCTTCGTTCATGGCTCATAGCTGTGCTAGGGGTGAAAATTCTGTAAAAAAATCAGATTAGAAGGTCTGTTTTTTTCCTTTTATTTATTTAAAATAATACAATTTCATTACTTTTTCATTGAGTAACCCCTAGCTTCGTTCTTGGCTCATAGCTGTGCTAGGGGTGAAAATTCTGTAAAAAAATCAGATTAGAAGGTCTGTTTTTTTCCTTTTATATATTGAAAATAATACAATTTATTAGTTTTTCATTGAGTAACCCCTAGCTTCGTTCTTGGCTCATAGCTGTGCTAAGGGTGAAAATTCAGTAAAAAAATCAGATTAGAAGGTCTGTTTTTTTCCTTTTATTTATTTAAAATAATACAATTTATTACTTTTTCATTGAGTAACCCCTAGCTTCGTTCTTGGCTCATAGCTGTGCTAGGGGTGAAAATTCTGTAAAAAAATCAGATTAGAAGGTCTGTTTTTTTCCTTTTATTTATTGAAAATAATACAATTTATTAGTTTTTCATTGAGTAACCCCTAGCTTCGTTCTTGGCTCATAGCTGTGCTAAGGGTGAAAATTCAGTAAAAAAATCAGATTATAAGATCTGTTTTTTTCCTTTAATTTATTTAAAATAATACAATTTATTACTTTTTCATTGAGTAACCCCTAGCTTCGTTCATGGCTCATAGCTGTGCTAGGGGTGAAAATTCAGTAAAAAATCAGATTAGAAGATCTGTTTTTTTCCTTTTATTTATTTAAAGCAATACAATTTATTACTTTTTCATTGAGTAACCCCTAGCTTCGTTCTTGGCTCATAGCTGTGCTAGGGGTGAAAATTCAGTAAAAAATCAGATTAGAAGGTCTGTTTTTTTCCTTTTATTTATTTAAAATAATACAATTTGCTACTTTTTCATTGAGTAACCCCTAACTTCGTTCTTGGCTCATAGCTGTGCTAAGGGTGAAAATTCTGTAAAAAAAATCAGATTAGAAGATCTGTTTTTTTCCTTTTATTTATTTAAAATAATACAATTTGCTACCTTTTCATTGAGTAACCCCTAGCTTCGTTCTTGGCTCATAGCTGTGCTAAGGGTGAAAATTCTGTAAAAAAAACATTGTTTATCATTTCAGTTTCTGACGTCGCTTCTCTGTCATAAGCGCATTTCGAGCCATTTCATCCAATCTAACGGCATTCAGTGTATGCTGACCATTCCTCGGCCCTCTGTCGCTTCTACTGCCATCTCCGTCAACCTCTATTACATGGCCTACTTCGAAGATGCCATGGAGCTGGTCTGTCGTCTGCCAATGGCTGTACTGGAGAAGATAGTGGATTATGCGCTGTGGTTACTTGAATGCTCGCACGAATCTGGGCGATGTTATATTCTCATGTTCTTTTCACACGCCTTCAGCTACAAAATCATCCTCAACC
Organism: Prostheceraeus crozeri; assembly: GCA_907163375.1. Taxonomy (NCBI): domain Eukaryota; kingdom Metazoa; phylum Platyhelminthes; order Polycladida; family Euryleptidae; genus Prostheceraeus; species Prostheceraeus crozeri. The sequence goes on along the minus strand of CAJQUW010011341.1, from coordinate 36,032 downwards.
TGTTTGATCGCAAGGACGGATTCAGGAGACTGATCAATGTGGTAAGTCTTCCTCGTGATATGACCAATGCGTCTGTTGATAATTCCCTGATATTTGATGTCAATATTACACATCCAGATAATTCCCTGATATTTGATGTCAATATTGCACAGCCAGATAATTCCCTGATATTTGATGTCAATATTGCACAGCCAGATAATTCCCTGATATTTGATGTCAACATTACACATCCAGATAATTCCCTGATATTTGATGTCAACATTACACAGCCAGATAATTCCCTGATATTTGATGTCAATATTACACAGCCAGATAATTCCCTGATATTTGATGTCAATATTACACATCCAGATAATTCCCTGATATTTGATGTCAATATTACACAGCCAGATAATTCCCTGATATTTGATGTCAATATTACACAGCCAGATAATTCCCTGATATTTGATGTCAATATTACACAGCCAGATAATTCCCTGATATTTGATGTCAATATTACACATCCAGATAATTCCCTGATATTTGATGTCAATATTGCACATCCAGATAATTCCCTGATATTTGATGTCAATATTACACAGCCAGATAATTCCCTGATATTTGATGTCAATATTACACATCCAGATAATTCCCTGATATTTGATGTCAATATTACACAGCCAGATAATTCCCTGATATTTGATGTCAATATTACACAGCCAGATAATTCCCTGATATTTGATGTCAACATTACACAGCCAGATAATTCCCTGATATTTGATGTCAATATTACACAGCCAGATAATTCCCTGATATTTGATGTCAATATTACACATCCAGATAATTCCCTGATATTTGATGTCAATATTACACATCCAGATAATTCCCTGATATTTGATGTCAATATTGCACAGCCAGATAATTCCCTGATATTTGATGTCAATATTGCACAGCCAGATAATTCCCTGATATTTGATGTCAATATTACACATCCAGATAATTCCCTGATATTTGATGTCAATATTACACAGCCAGATAATTCCCTGATATTTGATGTCAATATTGCACAGCCAGATAATTCCCTGATATTTGATGTCAATATTGCACAGCCAGATAATTCCCTGATATTTGATGTCAATATTGCACAGCCAGATAATTCCCTGATATTTGATGTCAACATTACACATCCAGATAATTCCCTGATATTTGATGTCAATATTGCACATCCAGATAATTCCCTGATATTTGATGTCAATATTACACATCCAGATAATTCCCTGATATTTGATGTCAATATTACACATCCAGATAATTCCCTGATATTTGATGTCAATATTACACAGCCAGATAATTCCCTGATATTTGATGTCAATATTACACAGCCAGATAATTCCCTGATATTTGATGTCAATATTACACAGCCAGATAATTCCCTGATATTTGATGTCAATATTGCACAGCCAGATAATTCCCTGATATTTGATGTCAATATTGCACAGCCAGATAATTCCCTGATATTTGATGTCAATATTACACAGCCAGATAATTCCCTGATATTTGATGTCAATATTACACAGCCAGATAATTCTCTGATATTTGATGTCAATATTACACATCCAGATAATTCCCTGATATTTGATGTCAATATTGCACAGCCAGATAATTCCCTGATATTTGATGTCAATATTACACAGCCAGATAATTCCCTGATATTTGATGTCAATATTGCACAGCCAGATAATTCCCTGATATTTGATGTCAATATTGCACAGCCAGATAATTCCCTGATATTTGATGTCAATATTACACAGCCAGATAATTCCCTGATATTTGATGTCAATATTACACATCCAGATAATTCCCTGATATTTGATGTCAATATTACACAGCCAGATAATTCCCTGATATTGATGTCAATATTACACAGCCAGATAATTCCCTGATATTTGATGTCAATATTACACATCCAGATAATTCCCTGATATTTGATGTCAACATTACACATCCAGATAATTCCCTGATATTTGATGTCAATATTGCACAGCCAGATAATTCCCTGATATTTGATGTCAATATTACACAGCCAGATAATTCCCTGATATTTGATGTCAATATTGCACAGCCAGATAATTCCCTGATATTTGATGTCAATATTGCACATCCAGATAATTCCCTGATATTTGATGTCAATATTACACATCCAGATAATTCCCTGATATTTGATGTCAATATTACACATCCAGATAATTCCCTGATATTTGATGTCAATATTACACATCCAGATAATTCCCTGATATTTGATGTCAATATTACACATCCAGATAATTCCCTGATATTTGATGTCAATATTACACATCCAGATAATTCCCTGATATTTGATGTCAATATTGCACAGCCAGATAATTCCCTGATATTTGATGTCAATATTACACAGCCAGATAATTCCCTGATATTTGATGTCAATATTACACAGCCAGATAATTCCCTGATATTTGATGTCAATATTACACATCCAGATAATTCCCTGATATTTGATGTCAACATTACACAGCCAGATAATTCCCTGATATTTGATGTCAATATTACACATCCAGATAATTCCCTGATATTTGATGTCAATATTGCACAGCCAGATAATTCCCTGATATTTGATGTCAATATTACACAGCCAGATAATTCCCTGATATTTGATGTCAATATTACACAGCCAGATAATTCCCTGATATTTGATGTCAATATTGCACAGCCAGATAACTCCCTGATATTTGATGTCAATATTACACATCCAGATAATTCCCTGATATTTGATGTCAATATTGCACAGCCAGATAATTCCCTGATATTTGATGTCAATATTACACATCCAGATAATTCCCTGATATTTGATGTCAATATTACACAGCCAGATAATTCCCTGATATTTGATGTCAATATTACACAGCGAGATAATTCCCTGATATTTGATGTCAACATTGCACAGCCAGATAATTCCCTGATATTTGATGTCAACATTGCACATCCAGATAATTCCCTGATATTTGATGTCAATATTACACAGCCAGATAATTCCCTGATATTTGATGTCAATATTACACAGCCAGATAATTCCCTGATATTTGATGTCAATATTGCACAGCCAGATAATTCCCTGATATTTGATGTCAATATTGCACAGCAGATAATTCCCTGATATTTGATGTCAATATTACACATCCAGATAATTCCCTGATATTTGATGTCAATATTACACATCCAGATAATTCCCTGATATTTGATGTCAATATTACACATCCAGATAATTCCCTGATATTTGATGTCAATATTACACAGCCAGATAATTCCCTGATATTTGATGTCAATATTGCACAGCCAGATAATTCCCTGATATTTGATGTCAATATTACACATCCAGATAATTCCCTGATATTTGATGTCAATATTACACATCCAGATAATTCCCTGATATTTGATGTCAATATTGCACATCCAGATAATTCCCTGATATTTGATGTCAATATTGCACATCCAGATAATTCCCTGATATTTGATGTCAATATTGCACAGCCAGATAATTCCCTGATATTTGATGTCAACATTACACAGCCAGATAATTCCCTGATATTTGATGTCAATATTACACATCCAGATAATTCCCTGATATTTGATGTCAATATTGCACAGCCAGATAATTCCCTGATATTTGATGTCAATATTGCACAGCCAGATAATTCCCTGATATTTGATGTCAATATTACACAGCCAGATAATTCCCTGATATTTGATGTCAATATTGCACAGCAGATAATTCCCTGATATTTGATGTCAATATTGCACAGCCAGATAATTCCCTGATATTTGATGTCAATATTACACAGCCAGATAATTCCCTGATATTTGATGTCAATATTACACATCCAGATAATTCCCTGATATTTGATGTCAATATTACACATCCAGATAATTCCCTGATATTTGATGTCAATATTACACAGCCAGATAATTCCCTGATATTTGATGTCAATATTACACAGCCAGATAATTCCCTGATATTTGATGTCAATATTACACATCCAGATAATTCCCTGATATTTGATGTCAATATTACACATCCAGATAATTCCCTGATATTTGATGTCAATATTGCACAGCCAGATAATTCCCTGATATTTGATGTCAATATTACACAGCCAGATAATTCCCTGATATTTGATGTCAATATTGCACAGCCAGATAATTCCCTGATATTTGATGTCAATATTGCACATCCAGATAATTCCCTGATATTTGATGTCAATATTACACATCCAGATAATTCCCTGATATTTGATGTCAATATTACACATCCAGATAATTCCCTGATATTTGATGTCAATATTACACATCCAGATAATTCCCTGATATTTGATGTCAATATTACACATCCAGATAATTCCCTGATATTTGATGTCAATATTACACATCCAGATAATTCCCTGATATTTGATGTCAATATTGCACAGCCAGATAATTCCCTGATATTTGATGTCAATATTACACAGCCAGATAATTCCCTGATATTTGATGTCAATATTACACAGCCAGATAATTCCCTGATATTTGATGTCAATATTACACATCCAGATAATTCCCTGATATTTGATGTCAACATTACACAGCCAGATAATTCCCTGATATTTGATGTCAATATTACACATCCAGATAATTCCCTGATATTTGATGTCAATATTGCACAGCCAGATAATTCCCTGATATTTGATGTCAATATTACACAGCCAGATAATTCCCTGATATTTGATGTCAATATTACACAGCCAGATAATTCCCTGATATTTGATGTCAATATTGCACAGCCAGATAACTCCCTGATATTTGATGTCAATATTACACATCCAGATAATTCCCTGATATTTGATGTCAATATTGCACAGCCAGATAATTCCCTGATATTTGATGTCAATATTACACATCCAGATAATTCCCTGATATTTGATGTCAATATTACACAGCCAGATAATTCCCTGATATTTGATGTCAACATTGCACAGCCAGATAATTCCCTGATATTTGATGTCAATATTACACAGCGAGATAATTCCCTGATATTTGATGTCAACATTGCACAGCCAGATAATTCCCTGATATTTGATGTCAATATTACACAGCGAGATAATTCCCTGATATTTGATGTCAATATTGCACATCCAGATAATTCCCTGATATTTGATGTCAATATTACACAGCCAGATAATTCCCTGATATTTGATGTCAATATTACACAGCCAGATAATTCCCTGATATTTGATGTCAATATTGCACAGCCAGATAATTCCCTGATATTTGATGTCAATATTACACATCCAGATAATTCCCTGATATTTGATGTCAATATTACACATCCAGATAATTCCCTGATATTTGATGTCAATATTACACATCCAGATAATTCCCTGATATTTGATGTCAATATTACACAGCCAGATAATTCCCTGATATTTGATGTCAATATTGCACAGCCAGATAATTCCCTGATATTTGATGTCAATATTACACATCCAGATAATTCCCTGATATTTGATGTCAATATTACACATCCAGATAATTCCCTGATATTTGATGTCAATATTGCACATCCAGATAATTCCCTGATATTTGATGTCAATATTGCACATCCAGATAATTCCCTGATATTTGATGTCAATATTGCACAGCCAGATAATTCCCTGATATTTGATGTCAACATTACACAGCCAGATAATTCCCTGATATTTGATGTCAATATTACACATCCAGATAATTCCCTGATATTTGATGTCAATATTGCACAGCCAGATAATTCCCTGATATTTGATGTCAACATTACACATCCAGATAATTCCCTGATATTTGATGTCAATATTACACATCCAGATAATTCCCTGATATTTGATGTCAATATTACACAGCCAGATAATTCCCTGATATTTGATGTCAATATTACACAGCCAGATAATTCCCTGATATTTGATGTCAATATTGCACATCCAGATAATTCCCTGATATTTGATGTCAATATTACACAGCCAGATAATTCCCTGATATTTGATGTCAATATTACACATCCAGATAATTCCCTGATATTTGATGTCAATATTACACATCCAGATAATTCCCTGATATTTGATGTCAACATTACACAGCCAGATAATTCCCTGATATTTGATGTCAATATTACACAGCCAGATAATTCCCTGATATTTGATGTCAATATTGCACAGCCAGATAATTCCCTGATATTTGATGTCAATATTACACATCCAGATAATTCCCTGATATTTGATGTCAATATTACACATCCAGATAATTCCCTGATATTTGATGTCAATATTGCACATCCAGATAATTCCCTGATATTTGATGTCAATATTGCACATCCAGATAATTCCCTGATATTTGATGTCAATATTGCACAGCCAGATAATTCCCTGATATTTGATGTCAATATTACACAGCCAGATAATTCCCTGATATTTGATGTCAATATTACACAGCCAGATAATTCCCTGATATTTGATGTCAATATTGCACAGCCAGATAATTCCCTGATATTTGATGTCAATATTACACAGCCAGATAATTCCCTGATATTTGATGTCAATATTACACAGCCAGATAATTCCCTGATATTTGATGTCAATATTGCACAGCCAGATAATTCCCTGATATTTGATGTCAATATTGCACAGCCAGATAATTCCCTGATATTTGATGTCAATATTACACAGCCAGATAATTCCCTGATATTTGATGTCAATATTACACAGCCAGATAATTCCCTGATATTTGATGTCAATATTACACATCCAGATAATTCCCTGATATTTGATGTCAATATTACACAGCCAGATAATTCCCTGATATTTGATGTCAATATTACACAGCCAGATAATTCCCTGATATTTGATGTCAATATTACACATCCAGATAATTCCCTGATATTTGATGTCAATATTACACATCCAGATAATTCCCTGATATTTGATGTCAATATTGCACAGCCAGATAATTCCCTGATATTTGATGTCAATATTACACAGCCAGATAATTCCCTGATATTTGATGTCAATATTGCACAGCCAGATAATTCCCTGATATTTGATGTCAATATTGCACATCCAGATAATTCCCTGATATTTGATGTCAATATTACACATCCAGATAATTCCCTGATATTTGATGTCAATATTACACATCCAGATAATTCCCTGATATTTGATGTCAATATTACACATCCAGATAATTCCCTGATATTTGATGTCAATATTACACAGCCAGATAATTCCCTGATATTTGATGTCAATATTACACATCCAGATAATTCCCTGATATTTGATGTCAATATTGCACAGCCAGATAATTCCCTGATATTTGATGTCAATATTACACAGCCAGATAATTCCCTGATATTTGATGTCAATATTACACAGCCAGATAATTCCCTGATATTTGATGTCAATATTACACATCCAGATAATTCCCTGATATTTGATGTCAACATTACACAGCCAGATAATTCCCTGATATTTGATGTCAATATTACACATCCAGATAATTCCCTGATATTTGATGTCAATATTGCACAGCCAGATAATTCCCTGATATTTGATGTCAATATTACACAGCCAGATAATTCCCTGATATTTGATGTCAATATTACACAGCCAGATAATTCCCTGATATTTGATGTCAATATTGCACAGCCAGATAACTCCCTGATATTTGATGTCAATATTACACATCCAGATAATTCCCTGATATTTGATGTCAATATTGCACAGCCAGATAATTCCCTGATATTTGATGTCAATATTACACATCCAGATAATTCCCTGATATTTGATGTCAATATTACACAGCCAGATAATTCCCTGATATTTGATGTCAACATTGCACAGCCAGATAATTCCCTGATATTTGATGTCAATATTACACAGCGAGATAATTCCCTATATTTGATTTCAACATTCCACACCCAGATAATTCCCTGATATTTGATGTCAATATTACACAGCGAGATAATTCCCTGATATTTGATGTCAATATTGCACATCCAGATAATTCCCTGATATTTGATGTCAATATTACACAGCCAGATAATTCCCTGATATTTGATGTCAATATTACACAGCCAGATAATTCCCTGATATTTGATGTCAATATTGCACAGCCAGATAATTCCCTGATATTTGATGTCAATATTACACATCCAGATAATTCCCTGATATTTGATGTCAATATTACACATCCAGATAATTCCCTGATATTTGATGTCAATATTACACATCCAGATAATTCCCTGATATTTGATGTCAATATTACACAGCCAGATAATTCCCTGATATTTGATGTCAATATTGCACAGCCAGATAATTCCCTGATATTTGATGTCAATATTACACATCCAGATAATTCCCTGATATTTGATGTCAATATTACACATCCAGATAATTCCCTGATATTTGATGTCAATATTGCACATCCAGATAATTCCCTGATATTTGATGTCAATATTGCACATCCAGATAATTCCCTGATATTTGATGTCAATATTGCACAGCCAGATAATTCCCTGATATTTGATGTCAACATTACACAGCCAGATAATTCCCTGATATTTGATGTCAATATTACACATCCAGATAATTCCCTGATATTTGATGTCAATATTGCACAGCCAGATAATTCCCTGATATTTGATGTCAACATTACACATCCAGATAATTCCCTGATATTTGATGTCAATATTACACATCCAGATAATTCCCTGATATTTGATGTCAATATTACACAGCCAGATAATTCCCTGATATTTGATGTCAATATTACACAGCCAGATAATTCCCTGATATTTGATGTCAATATTGCACATCCAGATAATTCCCTGATATTTGATGTCAATATTACACAGCCAGATAATTCCCTGATATTTGATGTCAATATTACACATCCAGATAATTCCCTGATATTTGATGTCAATATTACACATCCAGATAATTCCCTGATATTTGATGTCAACATTACACAGCCAGATAATTCCCTGATATTTGATGTCAATATTACACATCCAGATAATTCCCTGATATTTGATGTCAATATTGCACAGCCAGATAATTCCCTGATATTTGATGTCAATATTGCACAGCCAGATAATTCCCTGATATTTGATGTCAATATTGCACATCCAGATAATTCCCTGATATTTGATGTCAATATTACACAGCCAGATAAATCCCTGATATTTGATGTCAATATTACACAGCCAGATAATTCCTGATATTTGATGTCAATATTACACAGCCAGATAATTCCCTGATATTTGATGTCAATATTGCACAGCCAGATAATTCCCTGATATTTGATGTCAATATTACACAGCCAGATAATTCCCTGATATTTGATGTCAATATTGCACAGCCAGATAATTCCCTGATATTTGATGTCAATATTACACAGCCAGATAATTCCCTGATATTTGATGTCAATATTACACAGTTAGATAATTCCCTGATATTTGATGTCAATATTACACATCCAGATAATTCCCTGATATTTGATGTCAATATTACACAGCCAGATAATTCCCTGATATTTGATGTCAACATTGCACAGCCAGATAATTCCCTGATATTTGATGTCAATATTGCACAGCCAGATAATTCCTGATATTTGATGTCAATATTACACAGCCAGATAATTCCTGATATTTGATGTCAATATTGCACAGCCAGATAATTCCCTGATATTTGATGTCAATATTACACATCCAGATAATTCCCTGATATTTGATGTCAATATTACAAGCCAGATAATTCCCTGATATTTGATGTCAACATTGCACAGCCAGATAATTCCCTGATATTTGATGTCAATATTGCACAGCCAGATAATTCCCTGATATTTGATGTCAACATTGCACAGCCAGATAATTCCCTGATATTTGATGTCAATATTACACATCCAGATAATTCCCTGATATTTGATGTCAATATTACAAGCCAGATAATTCCCTGATATTTGATGTCAATATTGCACAGCCAGATAATTCCCTGATATTTGATGTCAATATTGCACAGCCAGATAATTCCCTGATATTTGATGTCAACATTACACATCCAGATAATTCCCTGATATTTGATGTCAATATTACACAGCCAGATAATTCCCTGATATTTGATGTCAATATTACACAGCCAGATAATTCCCTGATATTTGATGTCAATATTGCACAGCCAGATAATTCCCTGATATTTGATGTCAATATTACACAGCCAGATAATTCCCTGATATTTGATGTCAATATTACACAGCCAGATAATTCCCTGATATTTGATGTCAATATTACACAGCCAGATAATTCCCTGATATTTGATGTCAATATTACACATCCAGATAATTCCCTGATATTTGATGTCAATATTACACAGCCAGATAATTCCCTGATATTTGATGTCAATATTACACAGCCAGATAATTCCCTGATATTTGATGTCAATATTACACAGCCAGATAATTCCCTGATATTTGATGTCAATATTGCACAGCCAGATAATTCCCTGATATTTGATGTCAACATTACACAGCCAGATAATTCCCTGATATTTGATGTCAATATTACACAGCCAGATAATTCCCTGATATTTGATGTCAACATTACACAGCCAGATAATTCCCTGATATTTGATGTCAATATTACACATCCAGATAATTCCCTGATATTTGATGTCAATATTACACAGCCAGATAATTCCCTGATATTTGATGTCAATATTACACAGCCAGATAATTCCCTGATATTTGATGTCAATATTGCACAGCCAGATAATTCCCTGATATTTGATGTCAATATTGCACAGCCAGATAATTCCCTGATATTTGATGTCAACATTACACAGCCAGATAATTCCCTGATATTTGATGTCAACATTGCACATCCAGATAATTCCCTGATATTTGATGTCAATATTACACATCCAGATAATTCCCTGATATTTGATGTCAATATTACACAGCCAGATAATTCCCTGATATTTGATGTCAATATTACACAGCCAGATAATTCCCTGATATTTGATGTCAATATTACACAGCCAGATAATTCCCTGATATTTGATGTCAATATTGCACAGCCAGATAATTCCCTGATATTTGATGTCAATATTACACAGCCAGATAATTCCCTGATATTTGATGTCAATATTACACAGCCAGATAATTCCCTGATATTTGATGTCAACATTGCACATCCAGATAATTCCCTGATATTTGATGTCAATATTACACATCCAGATAATTCCCTGATATTTGATGTCAATATTACACATCCAGATAATTCCCTGATATTTGATGTCAATATTACACAGCCAGATAATTCCCTGATATTTGATGTCAATATTACACAGCCAGATAATTCCCTGATATTTGATGTCAATATTACACATCCAGATAATTCCCTGATATTTGATGTCAACATTACACAGCCAGATAATTCCCTGATATTTGATGTCAACATTACTCAGCCAGATAATTCCCTGATATTTGATGTCAATATTGCACAGCCAGATAATTCCCATGTGATATTTGATGTCAATATTACACAGCCAGATAATTCCCTGATATTTGATGTCAATATTGCACATCCAGATAATTCCCTGATATTTGATGTCAATGTTGCACATCCAGATAATTCCCTGATATTTGATGTCAACATTACACATCCAGATAATTCCCTGATATTTGATGTCAATATTACACAGCCAGATAATTCCCTGATATTTGATGTCAATATTACACAGCCAGATAATTCCCTGATATTTGATGTCAATATTACACATCCAGATAATTCCCTGATATTTGATGTCAATATTGCACATCCAGATAATTCCCTGATATTTGATGTCAATATTGCACAGCCAGATAATTCCCTGATATTTGATGTCAATATTACACAGCCAGATAATTCCCTGATATTTGATGTCAATATTACACAGCCAGATAATTCCCTGATATTTGATGTCAATATTACACAGCCAGATAATTCCCTGATATTTGATGTCAATATTACACAGCCAGATAATTCCCTGATATTTGATGTCAATATTGCACATCCAGATAATTCCCTGATATTTGATGTCAATATTGCACAGCCAGATAATTCCTGATATTTGATGTCAATATTGCGCATCCAGATAATTACCTGATATTTGATGTCAATATTACACATCCAGATAATTCCCTGATATTTGATGTCAATATTGCACAGCCAGATAATTCCCTGATATTTGATGTCAATATTGCACAGCCAGATAATTCCCTGATATTTGATGTCAACATTGCACATCCAGATAATTCCCTGATATTTGATGTCAATATTACACATCCAGATAATTCCCTGATATTTGATGTCAATATTACACAGCCAGATAATTCCCTGATATTTGATGTCAATATTGCACAGCCAGATAATTCCCTGATATTTGATGTCAATATTACACATCCAGATAATTCCCTGATATTTGATGTCAATATTGCACAGCCAGATAATTCCCTGATATTTGATGTCAATATTGCACAGCCAGATAATTCCCTGATATTTGATGTCAATATTACACAGACAGATAATTCCCTGATATTTGATGTCAATATTGCACATCCAGATAATTCCCTGATATTTGATGTCAATATTGCACATCCAGATAATTCCCTGATATTTGATGTCAATATTACACATCCAGATAATTCCCTGATATTTGATGTCAATATTACACAGCCAGATAATTCCCTGATATTTGATGTCAACATTACACATCCAGATAATTCCCTGATATTTGATGTCAATATTGCACATCCAGATAATTCCCTGATATTTGATGTCAATATTGCACAGCCAGATAATTCCCTGATATTTGATGTCAATATTGCACAGCCAGATAATTCCCTGATATTTGATGTCAATATTGCACAGCCAGATAATTCCCTGATATTTGATGTCAATATTACACAGCCAGATAATTCCCTGATATTTGATGTCAATATTACACAGCCAGATAATTCCCTGATATTTGATGTCAATATTGCACAGCCAGATAATTCCCTGATATTTGATGTCAATATTACACAGCCAGATAATTCCCTGATATTTGATGTCAATATTACACAGCCAGATAATTCCCTGATATTTGATGTCAACATTACACATCCAGATAATTCCCTGATATTTGATGTCAATATTGCACATCCAGATAATTCCCTGATATTTGATGTCAACATTGCACAGCCAGATAATTCCCTGATATTTGATGTCAATATTGCACAGCCAGATAATTCCCTGATATTTGATGTCAACATTGCACAGCCAGATAATTCCCTGATATTTGATGTCAATATTACACATCCAGATAATTCCCTGATATTTGATGTCAATATTACAAGCCAGATAATTCCCTGATATTTGATGTCAACATTGCACAGCCAGATAATTCCCTGATATTTGATGTCAATATTGCACAGCCAGATAATTCCCTGATATTTGATGTCAACATTACACATCCAGATAATTCCCTGATATTTGATGTCAATATTGCATAGCCAGATAATTCCCTGATATTTGATGTCAATATTACACATCCAGATAATTCCCTGATATTTGATGTCAATATTACAAGCCAGATAATTCCCTGATATTTGATGTTAACATTGCACAGCCAGATAATTCCCTGATGTTTGATGTCAATATTGCACAGCCAGATAATTCCCTGATATTTGATGTCAATATTACACAGCCAGATAATTCCCTGATATTTGATGTCAATATTACACAGCCAGATAATTCCCTGATATTTGATGTCAATATTGCACATCCAGATAATTCCCTGATATTTGATGTCAATATTACACAGCCAGATAATTCCCTGATATTTGATGTCAATATTGCACATCCAGATAATTCCCTGATATTTGATGTCAATATTACACAGCCAGATAATTCCCTGATATTTGATGTCAATATTGCACATCCAGATAATTCCCTGATATTTGATGTCAATATTACACAGCCAGATAATTCCCTGATATTTGATGTCAATATTGCACATCCAGATAATTCCCTGATATTTGATGTCAATATTACACAGCCAGATAATTCCCTGATATTTGATGTCAATATTACACATCCAGATAATTCCCTGATATTTGATGTCAATATTGCACAGCCAGATAATTCCCTGATATTTGATGTCAATATTACACATCCAGATAATTCCCTGATATTTGATGTCAATATTGCACAGCCAGATAATTCCCTGATATTTGATGTCAATATTGCACAGCCAGATAATTCCCTGATATTTGATGTCAATATTACACAGCCAGATAATTCCCTGATATTTGATGTCAATATTACACAGCCAGATAATTCCTGATATTTGATCTCAATATTACACAGCCAGATAATTCCCTGATATTTGATGTCAATATTACACATCCAGATAATTCCCTGATATTTGATGTCAATATTACACAGCCAGATAATTCCCTGATATTTGATGTCAATATTACACAGCCAGATAATTCCCTGATATTTGATGTCAATATTACACAGCCAGATAATTCCCTGATATTTGATGTTAATATTGCACAGCCAGATAATTCCCTGATATTTGATGTCAACATTACACAGCCAGATAATTCCCTGATATTTGATGTCAATATTACACAGCCAGATAATTCCCTGATATTTGATGTCAACATTACATAGCCAGATAATTCCCTGATATTTGATGTCAATATTACACATCCAGATAATTCCCTGATATTTGATGTCAATATTACACAGCCAGATAATTCCCTGATATTTGATGTCAATATTACACAGCCAGATAATTCCCTGATATTTGATGTCAATATTGCACAGCCAGATAATTCCCTGATGTTTGATGTCAATATTGCACAGCCAGATAATTCCCTGATATTTGATGTCAATATTACACATCCAGATAATTCCCTGATATTTGATGTCAATATTACACATCCAGATAATTCCCTGATATTTGATGTCAACATTACACAGCCAGATAATTCCCTGATATTTGATGTCAACATTGCACATCCAGATAATTCCCTGATATTTGATGTCAACATTACACATCCAGATAATTCCCTGATATTTGATGTCAATATTACACAGCCAGATAATTCCCTGATATTTGATGTCAATATTACACAGCCAGATAATTCCCTGATATTTGATGTCAATATTACACAGCCAGATAATTCCCTGATATTTGATGTCAATATTGCACAGCCAGATAATTCCCTGATATTTGATGTCAATATTACACAGCCAGATAATTCCCTGATATTTGATGTCAATATTACACAGCCAGATAATTCCCTGATATTTGATGTCAACATTTCACATCCAGATAATTCCCTGATATTTGATGTCAATATTACACATCCAGATAATTCCCTGATATTTGATGTCAATATTACACATCCAGATAATTCCCTGATATTTGATGTCAATATTACACAGCCAGATAATTCCCTGATATTTGATGTCAATATTACACAGCCAGATAATTCCCTGATATTTGATGTCAATATTACACATCCAGATAATTCCCTGATCATTGATGTCAACATTACACAGCCAGATAATTCCCTGATATTTGATGTCAATATTACACAGCCAGATAATTCCCTGATATTTGATGTCAATATTGCACAGCCAGATAATTCCCTGATATTTGATGTCAATATTACACAGCCAGATAATTCCCTGATATTTGATGTCAATATTGCACATCCAGATAATTCCCTGATATTTGATGTCAATATTGCACAGCCAGATAATTCCCTGATATTTGATGTCAATATTACACAGCCAGATAATTCCCTGATATTTGATGTCAATATTACACATCCAGATAATTCCCTGATATTTGATGTCAATATTGCACAGCCAGATAATTCCCTGATATTTGATGTCAATATTACACAGCCAGATAATTCCCTGATATTTGATGTCAATATTACACAGCCAGATAATTCCCTGATATTTGATGTCAATATTACACATCCAGATAATTCCCTGATATTTGATGTCAATATTGCACATCCAGATAATTCCCTGATATTTGATGTCAATATTGCACAGCCAGATAATTCCCTGATATTTGATGTCAATATTACACAGCCAGATAATTCCCTGATATTTGATGTCAATATTACACAGCCAGATAATTCCCTGATATTTGATGTCAATATTACACAGCCAGATAATTCCCTGATATTTGATGTCAATATTGCACATCCAGATAATTCCCTGATATTTGATGTCAATATTGCACAGCCAGATAATTCCCTGATATTTGATGTCAATATTGCGCATCCAGATAATTCCCTGATATTTGATGTCAATATTACACATCCAGATAATTCCCTGATATTTGATGTCAATATTGCACAGCCAGATAATTCCCTGATATTTGATGTCAATATTGCACAGCCAGATAATTCCCTGATATTTGATGTCAACATTGCACATCCAGATAATTCCCTGATATTTGATGTCAATATTACACATCCAGATAATTCCCTGATATTTGATGTCAATATTACACAGCCAGATAATTCCCTGATATTTGATGTCAATATTGCACAGCCAGATAATTCCCTGATATTTGATGTCAATATTACACATCCAGATAATTCCCTGATATTTGATGTCAATATTGCACAGCCAGATAATTCCCTGATATTTGATGTCAATATTGCACAGCCAGATAATTCCCTGATATTTGATGTCAATATTACACAGCCAGATAATTCCCTGATATTTGATGTCAATATTGCACAGCCAGATAATTCCCTGATATTTGATGTCAATATTGCACATCCAGATAATTCCCTGATATTTGATGTCAATATTACACATCCAGATAATTCCCTGATATTTGATGTCAATATTACACAGCCAGATAATTCCCTGATATTTGATGTCAACATTACACATCCAGATAATTCCCTGATATTTGATGTCAATATTGCACATCCAGATAATTCCCTGATATTTGATGTCAATATTGCACAGCCAGATAATTCCCTGATATTTGATGTCAATATTGCACAGCCAGATAATTCCCTGATATTTGATGTCAATATTGCACAGCCAGATAATTCCCTGATATTTGATGTCAATATTACACAGCCAGATAATTCCCTGATATTTGATGTCAATATTACACAGCCAGATAATTCCCTGATATTTGATGTCAATATTGCACAGCCAGATAATTCCCTGATATTTGATGTCAATATTGCACAGCCAGATAATTCCCTGATATTTGATGTCAATATTACACAGCCAGATAATTCCCTGATATTTGATGTCAACATTACACATCCAGATAATTCCCTGATATTTGATGTCAATATTGCACATCCAGATAATTCCCTGATATTTGATGTCAATATTGCACAGCCAGATAATTCCCTGATATTTGATGTCAATATTACACAGCCAGATAATTCCCTGATATTTGATGTCAATATTACACAGCCAGATAATTCCCTGATATTTGATGTCAATATTGCACAGCCAGATAATTCCCTGATATTTGATGTCAACATTACACAGCCAGATAATTCCCTGATATTTGATGTCAATACTGCACAGCCAGATAATTCCCTGATATTTGATGTCAATATTGCACAGCCAGATAATTCCCTGATATTTGATGTCAATATTACACAGCCAGATAATTCCCTGATATTTGATGTCAATATTACACAGCCAGATAATTCCCTGATATTTGATGTCAATATTACACAGCCAGATAATTCCCTGATATTTGATGTCAATATTGCACAGCCAGATAATTCCCTGATATTTGATGTCAATATTACACATCCAGATAATTCCCTGATATTTGATGTCAATATTGCACATCCAGATAATTCCCTGATATTTGATGTCAATATTACACATCCAGATAATTCCCTGATATTTGATGTCAATATTACACATCCAGATAATTCCCTGATATTTGATGTCAATATTGCACATCCAGATAATTCCCTGATATTTGATGTCAACATTACACAGCCAGATAATTCCCTGATATTTGATGTCAATATTGCACATCCAGATAATTCCCTGATATTTGATGTCAACATTACACAGCCAGATAATTACCTGATATTTGATGTCAACATTGCACAGCCAGATAATTCCCTGATATTTGATGTCAACATTGCACAGCCAGATAATTCCCTGATATTTGATGTCAATATTGCACAGCCAGATAATTCCCTGATATTTGATGTCAATATTACACAGCCAGATAATTCCCTGATATTTGATGTCAATATTACACAGCCAGATAATTCCCTGATATTTGATGTCAATATTACACAGCCAGATAATTCCCTGATATTTGATGTCAATATTGCACATCCAGATAATTCCCTGATATTTGATGTCAATATTACACAGCCAGATAATTCCCTGATATTTGATGTCAACATTGCACAGCCAGATAATTCCCTGATATTTGATGTCAATATTACACATCCAGATAATTCCCTGATATTTGATGTCAATATTGCACAGCCAGATAATTCCCTGATATTTGATGTCAATATTACACATCCAGATAATTCCCTGATATTTGATGTCAATATTGCACAGCCAGATAATTCCCTGATATTTGATGTCAATATTGCACAGCCAGATAATTCCCTGATATTTGATGTCAATATTGCACATCCAGATAATTCCCTGATATTTGATGTCAATATTACACAGCCAGATAATTCCCTGATATTTGATGTCAACATTACACAGCCAGATAATTCCCTGATATTTGATGTCAATATTGCACAGCCAGATAATTCCCTGATATTTGATGTCAATATTACACATCCAGATAATTCCCTGATATTTGATGTCAATATTACACAGCCAGATAATTCCCTGATATTTGATGTCAACATTGCACAGCCAGATAATTCCCTGATATTTGATGTCAATATTACACAGCCAGATAATTCCCTGATATTTGATGTCAATATTACACAGCCAGATAATTCCCTGATATTTGATGTCAATATTACACAGCCAGATAATTCCCTGATATTTGATGTCAATATTACACATCCAGATAATTCCCTGATATTTGATGTCAATATTGCACATCCAGATAATTCCCTGATATTTGATGTCAATATTACACATCCAGATAATTCCCTGATATTTGATGTCAACATTACACAGCCAGATAATTCCCTGATATTTGATGTCAATATTACACAGCCAGATAATTCCCTGATATTTGATGTCAATATTACACAGCCAGATAATTCCCTGATATTTGATGTCAATATTACACATCCAGATAATTCCCTGATATTTGATGTCAACATTACACAGCCAGATAATTCCCTGATATTTGATGTCAATATTACACAGCCAGATAATTCCCTGATATTTGATGTCAATACTGCACAGCCAGATAATTCCCTGATATTTGATGTCAATATTGCACATCCAGATAATTCCCTGATATTTGATGTCAATATTACACAGCCAGATAATTCCCTGATATTTGATGTCAACATTACACATCCAGATAATTCCCTGATATTTGATGTCAATATTACACAGCCAGATAATTCCCTGATATTTGATGTCAACATTACACAGCCAGATAATTCCCTGATATTTGATGTCAATATTACACAGCCAGATAATTCCCTGATATTTGATGTCAATATTACACAGCCAGATAATTCCCTGATATTTGATGTCAATATTACACAGCCAGATAATTCCCTGATATTTGATGTCAATATTACACATCCAGATAATTCCCTGATATTTGATGTCAATATTACACAGCCAGATAATTCCCTGATATTTGATGTCAATATTGCACAGCCAGATAATTCCCTGATATTTGATGTCAATATTACACATCCAGATAATTCCCTGATATTTGATGTCAATATTACACAGCCAGATAATTCCCTGATATTTGATGTCAATATTGCACATCCAGATAATTCCCTGATATTTGATGTCAATATTTTTACACAGCCAGATAATTGCCTGATATTTGATGTCAATATTACACAGCCAGATAATTCCCTGATATTTGATGTCAACATTACACAGCCAGATAATTCCCTGATATTTGATGTCAATATTACACATCCAGATAATTCCCTGATATTTGATGTCAATATTACACAGCCAGATAATTCCCTGATATTTGATGTCAATATTGCACATCCAGATAATTCCCTGATATTTGATGTCAACATTGCACATCCAGATAATTCCCTGATATTTGATGTCAACATTGCACACCAGATAATTCCCTGATATTTGATGTCAACATTACACAGCCAGATAATTCCCTGATATTTGATGTCAATATTACACAGCCAGATAATTCCCTGATATTGATTCAACATTACACAGCCAGATAATTCCTGATAATATGATGTCAACATTACACAGCCAGATAATTCCCTGATATTTGATGTCAATATTGCACATCCAGATAATTCCCTGATATTTGATGTCAACATTACACATCCAGATAATTCCCTGATATTTGATGTCAACATTACACAGCCAGATAATTCCCTGATATTTGATGTCAATATTACACATCCAGATAATTCCCTGATATTTGATGTCAATATTACACAGCCAGATAATTCCCTGATATTTGATGTCAATATTACACATCCAGATAATTCCCTGATATTTGATGTCAACATTGCACAGCCAGATAATTCCCTGATATTTGATGTCAATATTGCACAGCCAGATAATTCCCTGATATTTGATGTCAATATTACACATCCAGATAATTCCCTGATATTTGATGTCAATATTACACAGCCAGATAATTCCCTGATATTTGATGTCAACATTACACAGCCAGATAATTCCCTGATATTTGATGTCAATATTGCACAGCCAGATAATTCCCTGATATTTGATGTCAATATTACACATCCAGATAATTCCCTGATATTTGATGTCAATATTGCACAGCCAGATAATTCCCTGATATTTGATGTCAACATTGCACATCCAGATAATTCCCTGATATTTGATGTCAATATTACACAGCCAGATAATTCCCTGATATTTGATGTCAATATTACACAGCCAGATAATTCCCTGATATTTGATGTCAACATTACACAGCCAGATAATTCCCTGATATTTGATGTCAATATTACACATCCAGATAATTCCCTGATATTTGATGTCAATATTGCACATCCAGATAATTCCCTGATATTTGATGTCAATATTACACATCCAGATAATTCCCTGATATTTGATGTCAACATTACACATCCAGATAATTCCCTGATATTTGATGTCAATATTACACAGCCAGATAATTCCCTGATATTTGATGTCAATATTACACAGCCAGATAATTCCCTGATATTTGATGTCAATATTACACATCCAGATAATTCCCTGATATTTGATGTCAATATTGCACATCCAGATAATTCCCTGATATTTGATGTCAATATTACACAGCCAGATAATTCCCTGATATTTGATGTCAATACTGCACAGCCAGATAATTCCCTGATATTTGATGTCAATATTGCACATCCAGATAATTCCCTGATATTTGATGTCAATATTACACAGCCAGATAATTCCCTGATATTTGATGTCAACATTACACATCCAGATAATTCCCTGATATTTGATGTCAATATTACACAGCCAGATAATTCCCTGATATTTGATGTCAATATTACACATCCAGATAATTCCCTGATATTTGATGTCAATATTACACAGCCAGATAATTCCCTGATATTTGATGTCAATATTACACATCCAGATAATTCCCTGATATTTGATGTCAATATTACACATCCAGATAATTCCCTGATATTTGATGTCAATATTGCACAGCCAGATAATTCCCTGATATTTGATGTCAACATTACACAGCCAGATAATTCCCTGATATTTGATGTCAACATTACACAGCCAGATAATTCCCTGATATTTGATGTCAATATTACACAGCCAGATAATTCCCTGATATTTGATGTCAATATTACACAGCCAGATAATTCCCTGATATTTGATGTCAATATTACACATCCAGATAATTCCCTGATATTTGATGTCAACATTGCACATCCAGATAATTCCCTGATATTTGATATCAATATTGCACAGCCAGATAATTCCCTGATATTTGATGTCAATATTACACAGCCAGATAATTCCCTGATATTTGATGTCAATATTACACAGCCAGATAATTCCCTGATATTTGATGTCAACATTACACAGCCAGATAATTCCCTGATATTTGATGTCAATATTGCACATCCAGATAATTCCCTGATATTTGATGTCAATATTGCACATCCAGATAATTCCCTGATATTTGATGTCAACATTACACATCAAGATAATTCCCTGATATTTGATGTCAATATTACACAGCCAGATAATTCCCTGATATTTGATGTCAATATTACACAGCCAGATAATTCCCTGATATTTGATGTCAATATTACACATCCAGATAATTCCCTGATATTTGATGTCAATATTGCACATCCAGATAATTCCCTGATATTTGATGTCAATATTACACAGCCAGATAATTCCCTGATATTTGATGTCAATACTGCACAGCCAGATAATTCCCTGATATTTGATGTCAATATTGCACATCCAGATAATTCCCTGATATTTGATGTCAATATTACACAGCCAGATAATTCCCTGATATTTGATGTCAACATTACACATCCAGATAATTCCCTGATATTTGATGTCAATATTACACAGCCAGATAATTCCCTGATATTTGATGTCAATATTGCACAGCCAGATAATTCCCTGATATTTGATGTCAATATTGCACAGCCAGATAATTCCCTGATATTTGATGTCAATATTACACAGCCAGATAATTCCATGATATTTGATGTCAAAATTACACAGCCAGATAATTCCCTGATATTTGATGTCAATATTACACAGCCAGATAATTCCCTGATATTTGATGTCAACATTACACAGCCAGATAATTCCCTGATATTTGATGTCAACATTACACAGCCAGATAATTCCCTGATATTTGATGTCAACATTACACAGCCAGATAATTCCCTGATATTTGATGTCAACATTACACAGCCAGATAATTCCCTGATATTTGATGTCAATATTGCACAGCCAGATAATTCCCTGATATTTGATGTCAATATTACACAGCCAGATAATTCCCTGATATTTGATGTCAATATTGCACATCCAGATAATTCCCTGATATTTGATGTCAATATTGCACAGCCAGATAATTCCCTGATATTTGATGTCAATATTACACAGCCAGATAATTCCCTGATATTTGATGTCAATATTGCACAGCCAGATAATTCCCTGATATTTGATGTCAATATTACACAGCCAGATAATTCCCTGATATTTGATGTCAATATTACACATCCAGATAATTCCCTGATATTTGATGTCAATATTACACAGCCAGATAATTCCCTGATATTTGATGTCAATATTACACAGCCAGATAATTCCTCCTGATATTTGATGTCAATATTTCACAGCCAGATAATTCCCTGATATTTGATGTCAATATTACACAGCCAGATAATTCCCTGATATTTGATGTCAATATTGCACATCCAGATAATTCCCTGATATTTGATGTCAACATTGCACATCCAGATAATTCCCTGATATTTGATGTCAACATTGCACATCCAGATAATTCCCTGATATTTGATGTCAACATTGCACATCCAGATAATTCCCTGATATTTGATGTCAACATTACACAGCCAGATAATTCCCTGATATTTGATGTCAACATTACACATCCAGATAATTCCCTGATATTTGATGTCAATATTGCACATCCAGATAATTCCCTGATATTTGATGTCAATATTGCACAGCCAGATAATTCCCTGATATTTGATGTCAATATTACACATCCAGATAATTCCCTGATATTTGATGTCAATATTGCACAGCCAGATAATTCCCTGATATTTGATGTCAATATTACACAGCCAGATAATTCCCTGATATTTGATGTCAATATTACACATCCAGATAATTCCCTGATATTTGATGTCAACATTACACAGCCAGATAATTCCCTGATATTTGATGTCAATATTACACAGCCAGATAATTCCCTGATATTTGATGTCAATATTACACAGCCAGATAATTCCCTGATATTTGATGTCAATATTACACAGCCAGATAATTCCCTGATATTTGATGTCAATATTGCACAGCCAGATAATTCCCTGATATTTGATGTCAATATTACACAGCCAGATAATTCCCTGATATTTGATGTCAATATTGCACATCCAGATAATTCCCTGATATTTGATGTCAATATTACACAGCCAGATAATTCCCTGATATTTGATGTCAATATTACACAGCCAGATAATTCCCTGATATTTGATGTCAATATTACACAGCCAGATAATTCCCTGATATTTGATGTCAATATTACACATCCAGATAATTCCCTGATATTTGATGTCAATATTGCACAGCCAGATAATTCCCTGATATTTGATGTCAATATTACACATCCAGATAATTCCCTGATATTTGATGTCAATATTACACAGCCAGATAATTCCCTGATATTTGATGTCAATATTACACAGCCAGATAATTCCCTGATATTTGATGTCAATATTGCACAGCCAGATAATTCCCTGATATTTGATGTCAACATTACACATCCAGATAATTCCCTGATATTTGATGTCAATATTGCACAGCCAGATAATTCCCTGATATTTGATGTCAATATTACACATCCAGATAATTCCCTGATATTTGATGTCAATATTGCACAGCCAGATAATTCCCTGATATTTGATGTCAATATTACACAGCCAGATAATTCCCTGATATTTGATGTCAATATTACACATCCAGATAATTCCCTGATATTTGATGTCAACATTACACATCCAGATAATTCCCTGATATTTGATGTCAATATTACACAGCCAGATAATTCCCTGATATTTGATGTCAATATTACACAGCCAGATAATTCCCTGATATTTGATGTCAATATTACACAGCCAGATAATTCCCTGATATTTGATGTCAATATTACACAGCCAGATAATTCCCTGATATTTGATGTCAACATTACACATCCAGATAATTCCCTGATATTTGATGTCAATATTGCACAGCCAGATAATTCCCTGATATTTGATGTCAATATTACACAGCCAGATAATTCCCTGATATTTGATGTCAATATTACACAGCCAGATAATTCCCTGATATTTGATGTCAATATTACACAGCCAGATAATTCCCTGATATTTGATGTCAATATTACACAGCCAGATAATTCCCTGATATTTGATGTCAACATTACACAGCCAGATAATTCCCTGATATTTGATGTCAACATTACACAGCCACAGGCTTCACATACTTACAAATTTCGTTTGTAAAAACAAGCTTTTCTGCTCCCTGGACATTCATTGCAGGATGAGAAATAACAATAAGTTTCTTTTCTAAAAAATGCCTCAATATTGAAAGTCGTCAGACAATTGAGAAAGAGCAAAACATTTCAAATAAATCACATAAAAGAAGAAGTAACATTGTAATCGTTGAGGTTTTATGTTATAATAATATTACTGGACGAATGAAGTCCCAAATGATCCGCCACTTTGCGAATGTAACGGCAGCACAATTATCTAGTCATATACCTCAACACTACTGTCAGACGCGATCACTTACAGGCCAAGATGACTGACGAGAAATAACGATCAGTAAAACATAAGTTGACTTGTATTGACCATTACACGAGGAGTGTAGAGTTATAGAAGTCCGTTGCCAGTGAGGATCGAAGCCACTAGGCACGAGAAGGGCACCGAGCAAGTTAGAGAGCAGTTGAACGACAATTCACGCGCAAAGCGGGGGCCTGACCTCTCCTGAGTCACCAACGCACTCAATTCCCAATCTGGCTGGCCCTGGGAACAATCATTTGTCAGAGTTCTTCCAGGCCGCTATTTGAATCAATGGTCAGTAACTGACCGGCTGTCATGACGTCTCTGATATTGCCGAGAAAGCGAGCGGAGGAGAGAGATTCGCCGCTGTCCTTCCCAAATGTACAGGCAATATGATGGTGCAGCAGTGTCATTGACGCGCTAAGTAGTTACGGTATGAAACCAATAGCAAGTTATCGGCTAGGAGGATGCAATGTTCCCAACTACGAGAGAGAGATAGAGAAATGCTAACTTAAAGGTTAATTAGGATTTAGCGATGAAAGAATATTCCCAAGTTATTCTATTTAACTTAATCGCTAGCCAGTAATTGAAGATAGTAATTCAACAACAAATTTGAAGAAAGATAATTCCCAATATATTACAATATAATATATTTCCACGTCACTGGCGTTTGTGCGCGACGGTTGTATCTTGCTGCTCTCTCGCTTCATTGCCTCTTTCCGAAAATTATTGACGATAATTTTTATATCTTTGTGATCGTCTTGTCCTCAGCAATCTCAAGGTCTGCTTGTTTCTGGTCTTTGCCTTGTGGAATGGGAACAATTTGGATTTTTTTCCACTTGCATCGCTGTACCTTGATCCGTGTTCACTTCCATTCTTTCACGATGTCCCGTAAAGGCAGTGACGTCATCAAACATCAATGTACGTGCAGTAGCTGCGAGACTGTCATCGAAGGTGATTCAGTGAAGTGCAGCATATGCATGAAGAACTTTCACGCTAGAAAGGACTGTGCTGGCATTTCTGCGAGCGTACTTAAATCTATTGTCAACTGCGATAATCTTATCTATCAGTGCAATCAATGTTTTCATCGTGTATTCATCGTTTCACAGTTATTGAAAAAGAATTAACGTTTCTTCGTGAACATGTTAATGCACAATTCAATGATATCGGAAAACCCATTCATACTGCAATCGATGAATATGAGCAGCGAAAGGAAAAAAGATGCAACGTCATCGTCTTCGGATTGCCGGAACCTGTGACAGATTCTCTTGAGGATGCGAAGCAACAAGAAAGTGCCATAATTTCTAATCTTCTTGATGAAGTAGACTTGGAGGAGGAGGAGAATGTTCTCTCCTTTGAACGTGTTGGCAAGACAAGGATCGATTCCAGGCGTCCACGGCCAGTTAAACTGCGTTTTAAAACAGCAGAGCTTCGACGAAGCTGCCTTCAGAATGCGAAGCAGCTTAAAGAGAGTGAATTATATAGAAAAATATTTGTTCCCTGTTTTTGTTTTCTGTTGACTCTGTATTTTCCTCACGGACAATCCATGAATTCTTCCAAGACAAAATCAGCTCTTGAATATATTACTACCCTGCTAGATGAACAGTTGGACTCGTTTGGGAATCATCATATTTACATTGTTGGAGACTTCAACAGGATTGATATCACTGACATAGAAATAAATTTTTCTTTGGAGAATGTTGTAAGAGAAACCAACACGAAATGATGCTCTACTGGATCTTATGTTATTACCGGGAAGGTCTGATACCCTATTATCATGTACCAGTCTATCATTCTCCTCTGGCATCCAGTGATCACGCCGTAGTTCATATTGACTCAATACATCGTTTTCCGTGAGGCAGACAAAATCAACGAAAGTATTTGACATTCGTGAATCCAACCTTCAAACTGTTATCAGTTATTTTGACACCTTGAACTTCGAATCCCTTTTCTCATCCCTGAGCCTCGACGATATGTGTACTCTTTTTTACCGTTTACTCAATGACAGTCTGTTATCTCTAACCTTGTGATTACATACAGAAGAGCAGTCGTGACAAAAACCATGGATAACATCAACGATAAAGGTTTTGATTAACAAGCGTTATGAAGCGTATCGATCTCGAAACTGGCCAAACGTATATCCATAATCGAGATAAAGTCATAATTGTATATTTATAAAGCTAAACGGCGTGCGATTGGGGTCGTCGCATGCAAAATCAAAACAAGTCAATATTGAAGATGTAAAAAAAAAAATGAGATTCTTGGAACTTCTAAAGATCCAGATTGGTTGCCAAAAATGCTGCCCTGAAATGAATATACAGAATATCTTAGAAACCTTGAATAATAATTACACATCGATGATGCAGTCTGATCCTATATCAATACAACCATTGCCTTACACTGTTCCTTTCATATTTAATTCGAGTGAAGTACAAAGACTGTTAAATCAAGTAAATCCTCGAAATCTCCGGCTCCGACGGTATTGCGTCTGTTATTTGGATTAAATTATCTTCAGTCCTTTCTGATCCAGTATGCCGAATCTTCAATGCCTGCATCTCATCTGCGAATTTACCACGCTTGTGGAAGGTTGCAGACATCGTTCCATTGCCTAAAATCTCATAAACCAACCTTGTCGGATACTCGACCCATATCACTGTTGCCCATGCCTGCTCGCATATTCGAAAAAGAACTCATGAAGAGAGTTGGACGTGAATTTGAAGGAAGATCTGATCCGCTGCAATTTGCTTACCGTCGTCATAGCTCTACGATATGTGCTCTCATTGAGGTGACTCAATTTATCTCAAACGCCATATCTGACCCTGAAACTACCCCTATGCTTGCCATCTTCTTTCTTTAGACATGGAAAAGGGTTGTTATTATTTATTGATCGTTTGTCGCATCGACTTGTGATTCAGAAGATGATAGAAGACCGTTTTCAGTCCTTTTCTGATATCTTTCATTTGAAATTATCTCTCAGACCGATTCCAAAAAGTGAGATGGTCATCGTCTTCCAGTAGTGTTCAAAGGATGGTCAGCGGCGTTCCTCAAGGGTCTTCAGTGGGACCTCAGCTCTTCAATTACTTCGTATCCGATTTACAGATGAGTGGTAGAGCATGTATAATGGTCAAATATGCTGACGACATCATATATATGTGGGGCTGTCGGCAGGGCAAATATTCAAAGCCCGCTCCTGAAAGCCGTCGATTATGTTAGGGAATGGATGACTATCAATAAAATGAATGTGAAAGTATCCAAGAGCAGACAGATGATGATTGGTTTATCTTCGAATATCAATCTCTCTCATTTGGAATTAGATGAGTTTCCTTCCGTGAATGAGCTGAAACAGGGGTGTTGGGAGTAACTTTCGATTATAAACTATCATGGAAAAGGCATACTGAAATCATATCAAGGCGAGCCTCTTCACAATTGTATGTTTTAAGACATGTTAAACCTTACTTTGAGAAAGATGAGCTAGTGTCTATTTACACTGCATGCATCAGAAATCTCGGCGGCGCTGGTCGGCGCGCCGGGCTTGCTTAGAGTACTGTGCGCCTTTGCTCGTGGGTCTCAATATGATCAATCTGATATTATGAATAATGTCCAAAGACGTTCTCACCGTATTATCTGTGGGTCAAGAAGATGTGATTGTTCCTCGTTTGTTCCCCTGGACTATCGTCGTATGATAATTGGATGGAGATTATTTCAAAGATGATTCATGATGATGACCACCCTCTTCATCATTTATTGCTACCAAGACTGACACATTCTCAAAAGTTTCGTCTACCTTTATGCTCAAATTCACTCGTCAGTAGATCATTCGTTTACGTTATGTCTAAACTAGCTAACTGTGGTTTTACTTTATGATCAATCGTCGTCTTAATCGTTCTATCATGTTGAATTTGACTTTCATTGTTTTTTTTCCTTTTTTTGTTGTTCGTTATTTGTTTCTTATATGTGTTCTACCTTTGATAGGCAACGTGTATTATGTTATCATAGCCCCACGATTCCCAATATTGGGGCTTCAATGAAATAAACGAATTATTATTATTATTATAACATCAGACAACGTAACGGATATGTTGAGAACAACTATCTGAAGCCAGCGTTTGCTATTCGAATCATCGTTAAGCTTAACGATAAGTTGAAACTGTTCTATCCCAGGATCGATTTGCAATGTATTGTACAATACGTATTGGTATGTAGCAACCTTCGTGGCTCAAAAAAATGCAAAGGATGCTCATTATCTTGACACAATAAATCAAAAAGATTTAAACCAATCATCAAACGCCTGTAAATAAGAGGGATGAAATTGAATATCGAAAGAGAACGACAGAAGTCAATACAAGACACCAACACCCTTGATTCCCCGACGCACTCGCCTGACCTAGGAATCGAACCGAAGTCCGCGGAGGAGACGAGCTCGCACCATTTGCACTGTGCCACGCCGACCGCACTCGCCTGACACAGGAATCCAACCGAAGTCCGCGGTGGAGACGAGCGCGCACCTTCTTCACTAGGCCACACAGCCGACCGCATTTCGCGCCCTGACCCAGGAATCAACCGGTAAGTCCGCGGTGGAGACGAGCTCGCACCTTCTTCACTAGGCCACGCTGACCGCACTCGCCTGACCCAGGAATCGAACCAAAGTCCATGGTGGAGACGAGCTCGCACCCTCTTCACTAGGCCACGCTGACCGCACTCACCTGACTCAGGAATCCAACCGAAGTCCGCGGTAGAGACGAGATCGCACCATTTGCACTAGGCCACGCCGACCGCACTCGCCTGACCCAGGAATCGAGCCGAAGTCCGCGGTGGAGACGAGCTCGCACCTTCTTCACTAGGCCACGCCGACCGCACTCGCCTGACACAGGAATCGAACCGAAGTCCGCGGAGGAGACGAGCTCGCACCTTCTTCACTCAGCCACGCCAACCGCACTCACCTGACACAGGAATCCAACCGAAGTCCGCGGTGGAGTCGAGCTCGCACCTTCTTCACTAGGCCACGCCGACCGCACTCGCCTGACACAGGAATCGAACCGAAGTCCGCGGTGGAGACGAGCTCGCACCTTCTTCACTAGGCCACGGCCGACCCGCACTCGCCTACACACAGGAATCGAAACCACGAAAACCGCGAGGCGAGACGAGCTCGCACCTGTCTTTATCACTAGGCCATGCCGACTGCATTTCGCCTGACATCAGGAATCCGAACCGAAGTCCGCGGTGGAGACACAGCTCGCACCTTCTTCCACTAGGTCCAACGCCGACCGCACTCGCCTGACACAGGAATCCAACCGAAGTCCGCGGTGGAGACGAGCTCGCACCTTCTTCACTAGGCCACGCCGACCGCACTCGCCTGACACAGGAATCCAATCGAAGTCCGCGGTGGAGACGAGCTCGCACCTTCTTCACTAGGCCACGCCGACCGCACTCGCCTGACACAGGAATCCAAGAAGCGAAGATCTGCATATTCAGTCATCGTAATTGCAGCTTGATAAAATTGCAAGAACTTTCTGTGGAAGTTCATCAATTCAAATATCTGTGATTAAGCGCTTTTCTAGTTATAGATGAACGTTTCTTCTATGAAAAGAACACCTTCATAAGTGCCCGTTTGTAATGAATATGTTTTACTCCCAACGTATTTGCGAGAATCAATGAATCATTTGTTTGCAATTCATGAAGATTTTCAATGTAAATCCATTCAATTTTATGAAATGCGCCATCAGAATCTTTGAAAGAAAGAATTTGATAGTCATGCAATAGATTTCTCATTAACTTAAGCAAATGAGACGCATCAAAAATTCAATAACTTTTTTCGGTTGGCCTATTAACGGTTGTCTGCAATAGAAAAATTTTTGCTTCACCTGCTCAGCAGGGTGGTCTCCCGGACAATCATTACTCTAATGTATTATTGTCACTTTTTGATGGAAACTAATCGACTCAAATTTAATAAAGTCATAACTTTGAAAGCACACCATTGCCTAGAAACATTATTTTGATAACTGAAAATGATCCATCACATATTCAAAGTGCAGTTTAAAACTCCCGTTTAGGTCTGCCATCTGCAAGTTATTAGAAAGAATGATGTACAATCTAGCATATCCATATCAGGACTTCAATGGGAAAAATTGAGTTTGATGATGACAATTAAATCGCGTTCTATGAATGCAGCAAAACTTTTGTACCGAAGCATATTGACATGACAAATCATAGATTCAACTAGTTTATATGTTTGAGTAGTAAGTAAATCTACACCACTGGACCGCGCAAGATGGCCGCCGTCGCTGACGTCCCCCCCTCTCCTGTCAGACGAGTCGGCCGTGGTCCGCAGTAGTTTATAGTGTGACATCCGGCGCGACGCTTCGCTTCGCTTTGCTTCGCTTCGCTTGCGCCGGATGTCACACTTTTGCGGATTTTTTCAAAAAATCAAAATTTCAAAAATTTCAAAAATTTAGGTAGACTTCAAATTTCACGTGGGCGAAGGCCGAAGGGCGAAAATTTGGGCGTTTTTAAAAATACCCAATTTTCAAATTTTTCAAAATCTCAAATTTGAGAATTACAATCGGGCGCAGCCCGTCAGAACCTTCGGTTCGATTTTCACCCCCCAAATTCATGACCGTTCAAGGACACGAAAAGAATCATAAAAGTTAAAGAATCTCAATTTGAGAATTACAATTTTCTCGCTTGTAATCATTGACCGTTCCAGGACACCGAAAATCATAAAAGTTAAGAATCCTCAAAATTTGGAGAATTACAATCGGGCGATGCCCTAGAAAACTTCGGTTCGATTTTCATTGCTTCAATCATGACCGTTCAAGGACACCAAATAATCATAAAAGTTGAGAATTTCAAATTCCTGAATTTTATCCATTTTTAGGTTTAAAAGATGTCATGTGACTAAAAATATTTGAAGGAATTGACATATTCTTATCACTACGTTTAGGTACGTTGTTTTGGTACATATTGTCATTCAAGGGTAGTAGAGAAACATTGCTTCCCGATTTATGAATAAAATGCATTTCAGTGTAAGGAGCTTGTGTCTCCAACTCAAACATTTGGAATGGAAACAACTTATGAAAGAACTAACAGCTGCTACACTCCCAATTATTCATTTGTAAAGACGTGGACATATCAATTGCAGCAGGTAGGAAGTAAGACTTCATGTACAATTTCCATTTGTCATAACTAGGGACTGTTTTCTTTCCTTATTGCAAAATGTCAAACGTACTGACCGCAGAAGCTTTTTCGTTTTACATGCCGATTTTACTAACCTTAATTAAAAGAAGAGCACAAGGAAACTGCGAAACACATACTTTGAAGAGTGGAAGGTTAGAAATTCAATCGAGAAAGAGAACAAATTGGACTCTCAAAAACAAGTGGAGGATATTACAGTTAAAATGAACAGGATCTTTAACACTTACCACAATTCCTAGTTCAATGGTTACAAAAGAACATTTCATTACCATCCGAAGATAGTGCTACTCTGATTCAAAACTGATTGCAAGTGATTAAAGTGCACAAGGGTCGTTGCTGAGAAGTGACTGCTTATCAAGGTTAGGGATTTTAAAAGAATTCTGGAATTGAGTGACAATAAAAAAAACTGATTTGTGGCAAACTTGGAACTATTTGAATTTCCTATAAGTAAGTTATTGTTATTTCTTGATGAACTTATCTGATCTAATTTCTACCACACGTATTATTTTTAAAATTCATCATGCCCATTAGTTTTGACTAGAAAACATTTTAAAGAAATCAAAATTTATATAGAAAAATTGAGATCAAACCGACAACTATAGAAGAAGAAATGAGGTTTGTTTCCAAGCTGAGATGAACATTAACTGTGTTGTTTCACTTTTTAAGATATGTGGCAATGTACAATACATATTTGATGTATACATATTTATTGAAGACGTCTTTATAAGTAGTAACGCATTTTGGATTATTTTGAAATGTAATTTTAAATTTTCTTTTCTGTTCTCCGTCTAATGGTAGTAGACTGCTATTGTATAGATTATATTTCAGTATTAACATAATCTTTGGGTATTTAAGAAATGATTCATGGAACTTATAGTATTGCATTTTGGATTATTTTGAAATGTAATTAAATTTTCTTTTGTTCTCCAGTCTAATGGTAGTAGACTTGACATTGTACAATTGTATGATAAGATTGATGTTGTATTATTATATTTGATGCAAAATACACTGACGTTGTTTTTATTTTCCTGTTACAAGCAGTAGACATTCTTAACAGTTATGGAATTTATTTCATTTAAAATGAATGATGAAAATCCGACAGTTATAACTGAGTAACTATAGGTGATATATTACCTCAGGTTAATAACATGACTGAGTTCTTAGAAATATACGACAAACAAAACAAACAACTACGTATTTCGATTTAAATAGCATTTCAGAAGATTGTATTCAAAATATTTATTCAAAATATTTCTTTAAAAAAATGGAAGAAAACAAAAATGGAAGAATACCGCAAGAATATATCCTTCAATATCATATGAACGTAGTTCTACTTTAATGGTACATTGAAAAGATTTAACATTGAAAAAAATGAACATTGAAAAAACACAAAGATAGAGTACGCTATATGAAAGATAAGGAATCTCAATTATTATTAAGATTAGAGCATTATAAAAAATTAAGAAAGAGATGGACCAAAGTTAAGAATGTAACACAAGGAATTGGCATATTCTTAACAATAAGTTTAGGTGCTTTAACAATTGTTATATCTTCTGGTGTTTTAGTAATTCCAGTAGTTGCTACAGCTTTAACGGTACGGGCGTTTTTGTTTTGCACTTCCCCCAACCTTGTTACAAAGATAGATAAATCTTTACTAATAAGAAAGAAACGAAAATCATTAAAAAAATAGCATTTACATATTAAAGAAGTCAATTGATAAACTACATTACTACTTTCAAAGAGGGTATGTGATGATATCTTTATTAGTTAGATGAGATTGAAAAAATCTTGATCAAATAAGCTAATAAAGCTACTAAACACGCCATTTCATTTAAAGTCCGAAAAAAGTTGATGATAAGAATAAAACAGGATGGCAAAATTTATAGTGATTTTAATATTTCTAATGAATAAATTGACAAAATTTTTTTTAGAAGAGCTAAAAATTTTAAGCGAAATTTAAGCAAAACTTTTATTTAAACAAACTTAAACGAGAAAACTTTTAAACGAAAAGGTGCTTTAACAATTGTCATTTCATCTGGCGTTCTTACAATTCCAGTTGTTGCTACAGCTTTAACAGGTACGGGTGTTTTTGCAACTTCACTTGTTACAATGTTAGATAAATCTTTAATAACTAAGAAACGAAAATCATTAAAAACTAAGCATTTACATATTAAAGAAGTCTATGATAAACTACACTACTGCTTTCAAAGAGTATGTGATGATAATGTTATTACGTTAGATGAGATTGAAAAATTTGATCAAATAGCTAATGAAGTAAATCAAATATCATTCAATTACAGTCAGAAAAAGTTGATGATAAGAATAAACAGGATGGCAAAATTTCGAGTGATGGTAAAATTTCTAATGAAGAAAATGACAAAATTTTTTCAGAAGAGCTAAAATCTTTAAGCGAAAATTTAAGCAAAACTTTATTAAACAAAACTTTATTAGACAAAACTTAAAACGAGAAAACTTTAAACGAAAAGATGTCAGACAACAAAGCAATAAAAAAATAATTTGTTCAGTAAAATGTTTTTGCTGTATTCCAATGTTACCACAAAATTCAAATATTATATTTTAAAAATGGATAAAATTAAAGCTGATAATTTTAAAAGAATTAAACAATTAGAAGAGTTAATAAAACAAAGAAATATTATGAAAGAAAATCATCTTCAACATAGAATGATAAAAGCTGGTATTCAATCTGATATGTTTGAAAAAATGCAGCAAAC
This sequence comes from Prostheceraeus crozeri, assembly GCA_907163375.1. NCBI lineage: Eukaryota > Metazoa > Platyhelminthes > Polycladida > Euryleptidae > Prostheceraeus > Prostheceraeus crozeri. The sequence continues at coordinate 261 of CAJQUW010011341.1, read as the reverse complement.
CGAACAAGTAAAAACTGATTTTGAAAAAACTATGAAACCATTTAAAACTCTTGAAAAAGAACTTACAAATAATGATAAACAAATTAATATAACAGATCCAGAGCACAAAACTATATTAGATGACTATGGATTACTAGAATCAAACATTAATAAGAAATTACCAAAATCTATGCAATTTGAACATTCTATTTCATTTATAGATGGAAAAACAATACCTAGATTTTATCTCGGACAAAAAGAAATATTTCCACAACCTTTTCG
>CAJQUW010011340.1:0-56692 GCA_907163375.1 Prostheceraeus crozeri | reverse complement strand
ACCGAAGATCAAAAAATCGTGCGAAAGGGGCAAGAACAGATTTAGCCACAGAATTAGGCAGGTCTTCTCTTCTTCTGTTTGACTAGAAGGGAAACATGGGAACATGTGACTCTAATGAAATGGCACAATCTGCTGAGATAATACCATAGCAATCGAACAATAATCAGCCAGTTCAACATTAAGCACGGCAAGTTGTGCGAAGTTTCAGTGATTGTTATCAACCGGATCACACAGCAAAGAGACGCAAACGATTTTAAGTTCTACAGTGAAGTTTGTGAACGTTTTTTCGTGCGCCTGCTAACCTTTTTTAATAATGATCGGAAGGCCAACATTATCGAGAAAACTTTTGCGCAATGATCTGAATTCTTCGAATCTGAAGGAATCCAGAGCAATCCACAAGCGACGTACGACTATTTTTCCTATCTCTGCATGGTATCAAATATTTCTTTTTGTCCACTTAATCAAGCTCCTGCATGTGCAATCGTTTTGAATCCGTCTGCACTTCTAACAAAGTGATACGTGTACGGTTAAACAATCTAATTCTGTGGATTTCGCACTGAATCTGAGTTATATTTTACCGTGTGATTGTTTTATTATGCTAAATTCAACATACTGTTGGCAACTACCCTCTGTTGGCAACGATTTGCTTTTATTATGTGCACCTATTTAATTAAATTCAATTATCTGCTGCAAATCAGTAGGAAGTCAATAATGAAGCCAGAAACAAATTACACTAAAATATGATTATTTGCTTCAATACTCCAGTTTGTTCAGAATATATCGACACTCGGTATTCATGTAAGCGTGCATCCGACGCAAAAGTAAATTAATGCATTCGCACAAGGGATTAGGAGACTTCGAAAACATCGTAACAAAGAAATTGGAAAGTGAATGGAAAGTGAATTGTCATCACAAATTAAGCAGAGGAAGGCTGAATGGCTGGGAAGGAAGCCACAGACCATGCACGGTTGGGAACCATTGGTCCAGCCTATGCCTCATCTTTCCAAAAGTACCTGCTGCAAGTTATCTAAGAATAAAGAGCAAAGGTTCCTAAAAATAAAGGGCTGAACATTCTCCAGTCCGAAATATTGTTGAATAGCCAAATTTAAATTATCAACTAGCATTATCAGGCATTATATAGCATCGCCTTCAAAGTATTAGATCAAAAACGAAAGCAGATGTAAAACAAAATATTTTAGTGATACAAAAATATGAATAAGTGAACACATCTACAAATAAAAAATTGATAACTTGGCCATAAAATCATGAGACAGCTTTAGGAGAGTGTTGTCTTTAGTGACTGGCAACTGAGAAAGGATTTTCAGGCCATAACCTTCACCGCAAGAATTGATAAGCGCAATGCACTTTCCCATTGTATCAGGTGAAAGCGGTGCATTCAAAAACAAAACTTGCCGATTGATGCAAAAAATGCTCACATGTCTAAAAGATTCTAAGACAAGCACATGTACAACGATGGATGGCTATCAGACGGCTCAGCATGCTACTGAAAAGGATGCTGTTCATAAGGCTTATGCTTGGGTAGGTTGACGGTAATTGCCATCAACACTCCAAGATTGATTGCCAAATATGCAATCAAAATACAAATGACACCAAAATTATTTTGTAAAAGTTATAATTAGAAATAATTTTTGATTATGCTGGTTAAATGAAACAGATCATAGTGGGAGCCAACCTTTGCAGCCAAAAATAAAATGTCTCGGATGTTAATGTATAAGCTATGCTTTCACTGTATGTAATACGTTGGGAACGTCAAGTATAAAATTTCACAACCTTATCCTAAATAATTCGGCCTATAATTTAATATAATTAATATTTCACAATTAATTCTGACCATAATTTAGGACTAAATTGTGAAATGTTGTGCTTGACTTTCATCATTTTCAGTATTTAAGACCTACACTAAAGTTCTTAAAGAACTTAAAGCGTCATGAGCGTGTAGCAGTTAAACAGCAAGAGAAAATCAAGCGCTTACTTTAAGAAATGAGCTTATAGAATACAGTATAACTGAATAACTCGAATAACTCCAGTCTAGTCATTTGAATGTGTACGAAACAATATTATTTTATAGAAATTAACTCTGAAATTTCCTTTCTTTAAGCTAAAGTTATCAACTTTGAGAGAGTTATTTCATTATTAGGATGTTATCAATCTCTATTTACATGCAGGAAAGTAGAGGAGCTTGAATGTCTATTGGAATTTGAACGAATCAAGCGAGAAAAGCTAGAAGGACAACTGGATGAATGTCGTCGGGAGATTGCTCATTTGAAACTGACACTCGACTCATTGGCGCCATATCATCCACCAGATGTAAGTTTGTTTATGACTTGCACGTTTTATGATTACCATTCTGAAAAAAGGATGTACCTGCTTTTTCAGACTTGATTTGGATTGCTTATTTGTAATAAAAAGTAAAAAGAAGAAGGGAACACTAAAAAGCTAGCAAAATCACCTTTTCTGTTTGTTCTCAAATGATTTTAAACCAGCTGGCTATGATACACATGTAGTGAAATATACCTCGCCGTACGACTCAGTCATTCCGATGACATCACGCTCTGTGTCACAAATGAGTTCCAAAGAGTTGAGCATTGGTGCCGCACAAAATGTCTTCAATTGAATATAAGAAAGTCAAAGATCATGTTTTGTGGACGTATCTGATCAACACCAACAATTCCATGTATCGAATCGGTCGAAAAACTAATAGATATTCTTTGGGTTACAGCAGACAGAAAGTTAAGTTTTTCACAGCATATTGAGACTATTCGTTCAAAATCAGCATCAAGAATTCATGCCTTGAGGATATCAAAACCTCTTGTTACTCAAGAAGAGCTTCACGCATTCCACACAGCATATATCCAGAGTTGGAAAAGACGGAATTGGAATTGGAATTGACGATATTTAATTCTACTGGAATTGGAATTGACCTTGATAAACTTCAATTCCACTTTTTCGATAGACCTGTGATAAATCCGTTTGTACAAAAATTGAAATCACAGTACTCGGCCGTTGTGTTAACTGCACGCAGAGATATAAGAGAGAGATAGATAGACAGAGGTAGCTTTATTCTATTGTTGAATAAAGGGTGTTAATTGTGACTTCGATGGGCCTACAGCCCCCGGACAAAGTTAATTCAGCGATTAAGCAAACAATGAAAAGACAATCATCTTTGTTCAATCTGTTATTTAGTTATTTATCACGTAAGATAATTAATCAAAATACAACAATTGCTGAATTTAGTTATTGATAGGATAAGCACAAAAATTGTAGATTTACTTAATTGTTGTACACACGAAAAACAATCGGTTTGGAAAGAGGAAAATTAACCCTGCTTTAAAGGGCAGCCTGTCAGTTCAAATCACAATATAGACAGTGCCAACAAATTATTCTAATAATTAATGATTCAACTGAAATGGCAATGACATGAAATATTATTCAACTTCCAATCACAACAATTGACAATCTTAATTTTCAAGACTATATTTACACCGATACGATACTCAACGAAAAACTTTAAACTTTCAGTTCACTTCTTAATGTTGAATTCACTTCAATTCGATCGGACTCACTTATACCAAAATAATATCATAAATATCATGAATATCAGTGTCACTTATACCGTCAATCTTCAATCGCGCTCGCTGATGTGTTGCCGCATACGCTGCTGTGTTATTGTTTGCTGGTAGGCTGTTGTAGTTGTTACTTCTGTAGTTAAGTTACACCGCGAGAGCCCGGAATTCTTCTAACAGCTACTAAAGATGTCGTATGTGTTGTTGTTAGTAGTTGTTGTTGTTTCAATTTCTCATCGTCTCTAATTTATACAAATTTTTGAGACTTGACGATAAATCCACTTTCTTTAGAAAATTGAAATAGTTTCCTTTAATCTCTGCTCGTTAGCTTTCGACCCGACGGAATTTTTAATCTCCTTTTTTAACATGGACCATTAATCAGTTTTCATGATATCATTTTTATCGTCGTTTTTTCTATCATCAACAATCACGTTATTCGCACATTTAATTTCTTTCTTCTGTCAGTTTATTAATAGATTTATTCGCTTCTCTCTCTTTCTCTCTCAGCGTTTGATTCTTTGCTGACCGTTAATTTTCTTTTCTCTTTTTCACGAGATATTGAATATCTCGTTTGCGAAACGAAAATGGCGTAGGCTGACCGGTTACACATATACATGAACACAGGCAATGTGAACTATGAACATGAGAACGCACATAGGAACGACGCAGGGAACGGCACACAGGAACAACGAGGATAGGATAAGGGCACATGGGTTAGATTGAAGCGAACAAACTTTAGATACATTAACATACTGTAATACACTATACGCGTCATACAATTATCGGAATTGAATCTTATAATGGAATTGGAATTGAATTGAACTGTTTCGACTGGAATTGGAATTGGAATAAAAAAAATTCAGTGGAATTTTTCCAGCTCTGCATATATCCGATTAATCATCGAATATGCTTGTCATTGCTTTTGTGGCTTGAATGCGAGATTGTCTTTGCACTTGATCGAATAGAAAGACGAGCTCACAGAATTATTTGCTTAGATGATGCATGCACCAAGTGCTTGTGTTCACCTACATCGATCTCTGACCGACAATTTGCTTTCTCCAAGAGGCTATTTGCAACAACCCGCATCATATCCTTACTCCTTCCGCACCTGCAGTTTTACCACGATTGAAAAAATTTCGTACTTTCTTTTTTCGAAGTTAATCACGTTCTCGATCTTTTTTCCATTTGTGACCAGTGCTACTAATTTGAGTGATTATTCATAAAAAATATTTTATGAACCTTGTAATCAAGTGTGTCTTTGTCTAAATGTCCTGCATCTAATTTGCGTGCCAATAATGTCATTGTGTGATTTCCAGTCATCAATAAACTACTAGTCATCAGTACTACTAGTAGAACCTGCATCAAAGCATTGCATGTATTTGGATTACGATGCATCTATTTGTTCCCAAAATTATGTGCCTATCAGAATAAGCCTGTGTAAATTACACAGTCATGATTAGGTGACAGTAAAGTATAAAAACGAATTGAAATCTGCTAACCCACCGGGTTCCTTAGTCGAACGCACACAGCTGCGAGACGCTTTCGTCCAATCCCCGATTTTTTAGCTAATCATGTTCCAATCGGCGGAGCTCTTCATAACGACACAAAAGCTATCAATGTTGCGGTATTGAAATTCCTTTGTAAATTCAAGCAAGTATTGACAGATCAAAAGTGAAACACTTTAATTTTTCGCACAGATTCGATTCTAAAAGAAATTGCAAATTTATGCAAGCAAGCCGTAAACTAATCGAAACGTTTAGTCAACGTGGTATAGAACATTGCTTTAATAAATTTTAACTTCTTCTCCAAGGTAAGGCGGTCAGAGAAATGCATTTTGAAAGCTGTATATTTTTTGAAGTATTTTTTGTACCTTGTATAGTGGTGATTGTGTGAAAGTCTTGAACCTTTAAGCGCAAATTTATTTGTGATGAATATTTGGAATATTTGGATTCTTCGAAAAGATGCTAAATTAGCATGAATTAAGCTTAGCTGAAAGTTTGAAGTTAGATGGTTAACATATCCAAGACTTACTAATAAATTTCGCTAGGAAAGCCAAAAAACGCCCTCGACAATGGGGCATAATTGCTATGACTAAAAATTCCAATATATAAAATAAATCATAGTGAAAATTGATCGGACACTTGAACAATTTTGCGTGTTCAACTTTGCTATCAGCATTCTATTTTGTTGTTACAGAGAGCATCAAAAATCTACTGCGGACCGGGAAGTGACATAGCCCGAGCAAATGTTACAAATGTATCGGCAGGACTTTACATAAAGGTAAAGAGCGTGTGGACCTACCTCCTCACTCCTATGTGGCAAATTTCATTATTATTAAGTTGAATGGAGGCATACGGGTAAAATTACCAACAAGAAATTTTCAATGATAGAATTGTAATATTAATATTACATTAGGCATGTATAGCTATAATATATAAAAATGATTATCTCTGAAAATAAATATCAACATATAGACACACATTCAATATATAATAATATGTCAACTACATAATTATTGAAAATTAATGTTAATTAATATTTTCAGAGGAAACGAATGGGAAAATTAAAGGATAATTCCTCCCCATCCACCCCCAGACGGCTGCCACCTATGAGGGAGAGCAAGGCAATGATAGAAGAGGCAACTCTGGTGGAACGTGAATCGAAAGTAAGCTATCGAATTGCTGATTTTCATTACTTTGTTACTGCTGAATGCGGTGAAAAGTACTTTATTGTCTGAACATTGAATTAAAACGCTTCAAAACGACTTCCGCTGCTGTTTTATGGAACGCAGACATGGACGCTTTCTCATCCAGAAAACGAAGACTGCATGTAGACGAGTTGACTGTCAATACTGTGGATCGAACTTAACATGATTTTACTTGAGGGGGCGAAAAGCAGTGAACAAAAATTCATCTTTTGTTGAATAAAAATTCGTTCAAGCTTTCTCTACTTTGCATTTTTTGTGTCATATTAGACAGTTAAAAGTAAAAACATGTATACAACACGTACAGCCGAACGTTTCTGGTATTCAACCGTCCTAAGGACATCGGCAGTAAAACTGACGCAAATGAAGACTTGCGCTTGCTGCCTGACTGCGGCAGCCTGACTGTGAACAAGATTCAGAAATCGACTAGTTGACGTTTTTAATCGAATTTTGATTCGATCCAATTTTGAAACGAATTCAAAACTCGGACGAATTTTTATTCAACAAAACAATGACCAAAACAATCAGTAGAAGATGGCAGTAAAGGCTTGAGCATGTCCTAAGTTATGACGGCTTATTGAAAAATGTAATGATCATACACACACTTATGGAAGGAAGAATGACAAAAATAGCGAGATGCATAAATATGTTAGATTTCGTAAGGAACGGGAATTCTTGACATTTAACAATGAGGATTGCAGATTATATCATGCTATGATTACATTTGACAGGTTGCAAAATTAGATTTCTTCTACAGATGTAATTTAGAATATTTTCTGCTTTATAAATTGCATAGCCCTCTTGCTTGGACGCCATATTTATTGACCACAGAAGCACTCAATTTCATAGAAAACTACTTTAAATTCGCTGATACGTGTTTTCTATTTTGAGCGGAATCTGATCGCATTTAGGAAACATAATAACGCATAATACGTGTATTATACCCTAACATGTTGGTTATATATGATTACGATATTACGTGCACTAGGAGAGACAACTCGTGTGTTTTAGGTCAAGTCTCTAAAAGATGCACAGATCCGCAACGTTTCGCTACTCAGTACTAGCATTAAACTAAGCAAAAAGAAGAATCCAAAGGAAGAGCGAGAAGTGGTTTAAACACAATGTCTTAAGACTGTGTATGCCTCAATCAATCAGCTCATGTTTGCGATTCAGTTTGGGTTTCTGCTTTCTAATAAGATCAGCTTAGGTCAGACGGGTCGCTGTTGGTAAATTAAATTTACAAAGAATTTTAATGTCATAGTCAGAAGTGGATGCGGGCCCGCGCCAACCCGAGCCCGGGGAGGCTTGGGCTTGAAAAACTCTGCAAGCATCCGGGCCGAATGAAAAGCACCCGGGCCGATATTTATCATGTCTGGAACTGAAAATATTTTCCTCATTTGATCATTTAAATTCTCCGTATCAATTTATTCGACGGCTTATTAACATAATTCTTCAGCAAGAAAATGGAATAAACACCGGCATAATGACCTCACCTTTTTAAAATGGGGTGCATGTCTTTAATGCTTTCCTTTCCCCTGTTTTTATGCACCTAAACATAGCTTGCACGAGAATACAATATGCAGCTACCGGTACATCAAATAAGATCCACTTAATTTTGTTTTTGAAAAATGCGTCAAACATGTACAATATTTAAAGCAAATATAAATTTGGTATGCATTAAATGCTTAATAATTCATCTTACTTCTCGACAGTCATCGATTTACTTACAGATGGCTTTCTCTGTCATCGTTTAGCATCCATAAAAGTCACTCATCATCAATCATTCATGCCATGAATCCTTGATACATGCAATGCATTCTAGTTATGCTGCGATTATTATGCTGCGTATTATCTAGAAAATGCTACATGTAGATGTAAGAATTATCACGAGATAAGTAGTAAGCAAAACTCCACTTCTGGACCGCGCAAGATGGCGGCCACCGCTGCGTCCCCCCCCCTCTGGCACGGCAGAGTGTCGTGGTCGGCCGCCGTGGTGCTTCGTGTCTGAGTCCCCCCCCCTCTGGAACGACAGAGGTTGTGGTCTGTCGTGGTGTGCCGGCCAGGTGGGTCCACGTTCACAACATGTTCGCTGACGTCCCCCCCCCTCTGCAACGACAGAGTGTGAGACTCGGGTGAGTTGGTCCGACCGCCTGGTTGACGTGGGCGACCGTCTAGGTTGACGTGGGCGACCGCCAGGATTAGTCTTGAGGCTATAGTGTGTGATGTTTTTGGTGTGTAGCGTCCAAACGAAGCATCGGATGAGAAAACGGAGGTCAGATTCGGATTCAGCGTGAAATTCTGCATCGGTAGGGTGAGTTTCAAGGCAATCGGTGAGAAAAAATTTTCAACATTTTTCGAAAAACGACAGAGTTAGAATTTGGGACGTTTTGGTGTGTAGCGCCCAAACGAAGCATCGGATGAGAAAACGGAGGCCAGATTCGGAATCTACGTGAAATTTTGGGTTAGGAAGGATGTTTCCAGCGAAATCGCAGAGAAAAAATTTTCGGCTGACTCCCCCCCCCTGGACGGCTTGCTTCCAGTGGACGGATTTTGTCGTGCGATAGCTTGTTTGAAAGCTAAGAGTGAGACAAACTCAGTGAAAGAATCGGCTTGTTCGTATCTGTCTTCGTTCAAAAGTTAGAGCGGTTACAAGATTTTAGGTCGGAGCTCGCTCACCTGAAAAATCCTAAGTGTCAGAGTGACTTTGTATGGGTAAAATTTTGAAAATTTTCCAAAGTGTGGAATTTCGACCTGGGACCGTCACCAAAACATTTTTCATCAAATTTCACTGACCCCCCCCCCCCGACAACAATCTTCTAACTTTGGTTCTAGTGGACGGATTTTGTCTTACAGCTACTCGTTTGAAAGAGGAGAAAAAACTGCTCCACAACATTTTTTGTTGCGAGTCAATCGGACCAGCCGTTCACAAGTTAGAGCGGTTACAAGATTTTAGGTCGGAGCTCGCTCACCTGAAAAAATCCTAAGTGTCAGAGTGGCTTTGTATGGGTAAAATTTTGAAAATTTTCCAAAGTGTGGAATTTCGACCTGGGTCCGCCACCAAAACATTTTTCATCAAATTTCACTGACCTCCCCCCCCTGGACAGCTAGCTTCTATCTTGGCTTCTAGTGGACGGATTTTGTCGTGCAATAGCTCGTTTGAAAGCTAAGAGTGAGACAAATTCAGTGAAAGAATCGGCTTGTTCCTATCTGTCTTCGTTCACAAGTTAGAGCGGTTACAAGATTTTAGGTCGGAGCTCGCTCACCTGAAAAAATCCTAAGTGTCAGAGTGGCTTTGTATGGGTAAAATTTTGAAAATTTTCCAAAGTGTGGAATTTCGACCTGGGACCGCCACCAAAACATTTTTCATCAAATTTCACTGACCTCCCCCCCCCTGGACAGCTAGCTTCTATCTTGGCTTCTAGTGGACGGATTTTGTCGTGCAATAGCTCGTTTGAAAGCTAAGAGTGAGACAAATTCAGTGAAAGAATCGGCTTGTTCCTATCTGTCTTCGTTCAAAAGTTAGAGCGGTTACAAGATTTTAGGTCGGAGCTCGCTCACCTGAAAAAATCCTAAGTGTCAGAGTGACTTTGTATGGGTAAAATTTTGAAAATTTTCCAAAGTGTGGAATTTCGACCTGGGACCGTCACCAAAACATTTTTCATCAAATTTCTCTGAACGAGGGGGGGGAGGTCAGTGAAATTTGATGAAAAATGTTTTGGTTAAGGTCCCAGGTTGAAATTCGGAAGTTTTAAATTTTTCAAAATTTTCACCACACTGGAGCTCTCACACTTAGGAATTTTTTCACTTGTGGCATGTTACATGGACATGTGCTGGCGGACCAACTTCCCGTGGTCATATGAGAATGGTTCAGGTGTCATATTGTAAAGAATGATGAGACAAATCGTTTGCAACAAACCGCATGTCGCTACGATGAATACTTTCGGAGATAGAGCCATTTTAAGTTTTCTTCCGAGCATATATAAACCCCCGACAACGTAAGTCTGATCACTTCATCGAAAGACGAGGTAAGCGACGGTCGTCGCTCTGAGCTCCCGATATCGGGTGCAAAGGACTCTATCTTTTGAAGTAGGCAAGCTATCTTGCTACTTCAAAGTTTGTATGATAGAGTTTGATAGTGTCTTTACTACTGATAAAATTTTTTAAAAGTAGTATGAGTAGTAAAATGCGGAATTTTTTAAAAATTCTTAATTTTCACTTTTTTCAAAGTTTTAACATATAGACTAAGGTTTTCAAGTATCCTGAGTTCAAATATGCTATCAGATTTGAAATTTAACTAAGTCTAAGGCAGCTTTGAGGGGTTAGATCCCAGCTACTGATCACTACCTTTGACTCGGCGTTCCTGTTACCACTTCGGGGCAGTGACAATGATGTCTTCAGCTGTAAAGAGCGGGTATCGGGGAAGATCTCTCACTTCCCTAGTGATCGGTACAAGGCCTTCGGGCTGTCGACGGGATCGAGTGCCACTCACTACACTCTTTAGGAATATGACTGTACTACATGATTCCAAACTTATACAAATTTCATTATCTTACAGTTCACAATAAAATCTAACATGGCCAATGACAAAAATCGCAAATATCACATCAAAATGTGCTCTTGTGGGCGAGTTAATCGCAGTGCGGACGCCAAAGCTCATGTGAAGAAGGCGGGCACCGGCCACATGATTGTCTTGAATAGGGTTGCTTGCGTAAAGTGTAGAGTGCTGAAGGGTGATGAGGATGAGGTGCGTTTTTACAGAGTGCATGCTGACTGTAGTGGTGGTTTAGTGACTGATTTGAGATTTACGCAGTTGATTGTGGAAGAGAGGGAGCGAATGTTGGCGAATGTTGCGAATGTTGTTGAGAATGTTGTTGAGAATGTTGTTGAGAATGTTGTTGAGAATGATGAGTTGGCGAGAGCGGTTGCGTCGTTGGAGGGTGAGATTGAGCAGCGGAAGAGAGTGCTTGAGAGTGATGATGAGGATGATGTGGATTTAGATAGGGAGCGTGTGAGGAAGCGTGTGAGGAAGTTGAGCTCTTCGTCATCGGAGGTGTCCAACATCGTCATCACCGACCCCCCGAAGAGCTCATCTTCCCCAAAAGTGAAGAGTGGTGGGATTCGTATGCAGTCGGCGAGGTGGTTGAAGGATGAAGAGAAGAGACATGTTTCGCAGCAGATGGCGCATGAGTTGTTAGTGAATAAGTTTGAGAGTTTGAAGAAAGTGAAGGATGAAGTTGTGAAGGAGTTGGATGAGTTGAAAAAGAAGGATTTGAAGTCGAAGGAGGTGGCGGATGAAAACATTAGAATGAGGCGTTGTGTGACTGATTTGAAGAATAAGACGCGAGAGTTGGAAGAGAAGAATGATGCGTGTGAGAAGAGGGCGAGTGCTGCGGAGAGAAGAATGAGAGATGCAGAGGCGAAGTTTGAGGAGATGATGAAGGAGATGAGTGTGTTGAGAGCGAGGAATGTTGAGTTGGAGAGGACTGTGGCTCGGCGGGGTGATGAGAGGCAGGCGTGTGAGAAGTTGGAGCGCATGAGGGATGAGTGGGAACGTGTGAATGAGGATCGTTTGTTTGAATTTCACATCCCTATTCGGGACAATCATTTGGCCGGCGAAGTACTCGTAAACCAGAATTTAGACGAATCCATCCTATGCTACAACGGTCATCCCACGAAAAAATGCCTCCACGCCAGCTTACGAATGCGCGGTCACTTGCATAAATTTTCGATTCGGAAACGCGCGAGACTACCTAAGGATGACTAACTTGGTAAGTGAAAAGCAAATAAGATAGTATATCCTATTCTAATACATATCATTTTCATTGCAGATCTTTGCCCGCCTTCACCACCCCATCAATTTACTCCCGAGAACGAACCATCGGCTCTCTTAAGGGCCACCTAGGGGCAAGACATGATAGAACCTCCACGCGGTTTGCCCTGGGCAGTCTTCGGACTGGCGAATACTATCATTAAGTTGAATCTGCTATCAGTCAACTTGAACGTTGCGTCGCGTTAGAGGGGTATATAAACCACTGCCTCTCATTTCATTTCATTTCAATCATGCAGACGCCGAACAGTCAAGTTAGCTCTCCTCGCGGACCGCAGATAAGGCCGCGAAATTTATTTGAGGAGTTTGTCAGGCTAGAGGAGCAAGACAGAGTCCACAACAATCTTGCTCGGATTGGCAATCCGATGACAGCAACTGCTGTCAATCCAACGGAATGGTGCTACATTCCACTCTATACTCACATGCCAGTTAGTGTGGAAGTCGACAGTGCTACCAAAGAGAGAGTCTTTGACTCTCTCAGCAGAATTGGTAGGCTGTAGGATGACGACTCCCGAGAACGAACCATCGGCTCTCTTAAGGGCCACCATGGGGCAAGACATGATAGAACCTCCTCGCGGTTTGCCCTGGGCAGTCTTCGGACTGGCGAATACTATCATTAAGTTGAATCTGCTATCAGTCAACTTGAACATTATGCAGTCGATTGCTATCCCTGAAGCATTCTGATTCGCTGTTGAGCAATTCATTGTTGAAAACCCTATATAAGCCAGAAGATTGTAGCGCTTCTCATTCAATTTGAAGTCACGATGGAAGCGACATCTGCCGACAATATTCCCGTCTTCACTGATGAAGACAACGGCATTCCCGAGTTCGTCATCCTCGACGAGTGGGATGAGGATGAGAAGAAGGGGAAGATCAAGAGGATCGTTTGGACGGATGAGGTGTGGACTCCAAATACCACCCGCATCCGAAAGGTGCCAGATGCACCACCACGGCTTAGGCGGTATAGGGTATACGAGAACCTAACCGTCATACCTATTGACTATTCAAGCCAATAGTCATCTTGTTACTCCCGAGAACGAACCATCGGCTCTCTTAAGGGCCACCATGGGGCAAGACATGATAGAACCTCCTCGCGGTTTGCCCTGGGCAGTCTTCGGACTGGCGAATACTATCATTAAGTTGAATCTGCTATCAGTCAACTTGAACGTTGCAAATGCAGTTCGGTGTAATACTTCCTTTCGACGGGCGTTCCTGTAAAGGGCGGCGGTGAAACCCGTAGCTATGTATACCGCAAGGGACATTCGGCAATGGTCAATCTTGTTAAACCTCTCTGCGTCATGTTTGCAAGTGATTGCCTCTGTCTCAACGTAGTATGCATTCGCGCCAGGGCGACATTTAGCCAACTGTCGAAGGTTGCCTAAAACTTTCCATTGCATACGTTATGAGAACCATGAGTTCTACCTGTCTCTATCAATGAGACGAATTGATGAATGGAATGAAATGGGAGGACACTCACGCGCCACACGCAACATAACACACTTCTCTCTTCCGTAGTCTAACAAGCTCTTTACACATGGATCGCAGTCGATTGCTATCCCTGTATCAGAAGTGTAAGCTATCTTAATTTATTTGACACTATTTTATCTACCATCATCGTCCATATGAAATGTTTTTAGATTTACAAGTTAGACTAAGCGTGCTACTATTTCCAAATGAAAAAGTATACATGGTTAAATCATCCACTTAAGCCCATCCATAGTCTAACAAGCTCTTTACACATGGATCGCAGTCGATTGCTATCCCTGTATCAGAAGTGTAAGCTATCTTAATTTATTTGACACTATTTTATCTACCATCATCGTCCATATGAAATGTTTTTAGATTTACAAGTTAGACTAAGCGTGCTACTATTTCCAAATGAAAAAGTATACATGGTTAAATTATTCACTAAAACCCCATTCAAGTAAGTCAGTATGAAAGCAAAGATAATACGAAATAAACATTTATTATGGCATGTATTTCAAAAGGTCTTCATCGTCAATATCGTCCCAGAGTCTGGCTTCACATAGATTACAAAAACAGTTGAGCTGCTTTAAACGTTCTTCTGCAGCGTCCCTCACTTTCTCAATGTACGCCCACTCCGCCACGGTTCGCGGTTGGGAGTTAGGGGTGTACCACTCCCATATTTGATGCAAGTGCGACTTGCTGGTCATCTCCATCACCCCTTCGGCATCATATTGTAAATATTTCCACCGTATGCCTGTTAGGTCGGGCAACTCCTCTTCATCCTCCTCCGATAATGATAACTTTCGTATATTGTCGAGATTGTATGTCTTCTCCACCTTCGCCTTTCTTGGTGCATTTGGTGTAACGAGCACCTTTGCTGATGTATATGGAGAGGAGAACTCCAATGCGGTATTTGGTGTTGTTGGAGGACTTGTCATGTTGTCTTTGAAATGCTGACTTTGAATAATGATAACTTTAACATTTTTCTAATTCTTAAGTATACACAAGCAGCCAATCAGAATGAACATCCAATGAATGAAGAGGATGAAAGTATATAAGCAAAGTGACATTCAGGTCATTTCATTTAATCTGTGAATCATACAAGTGACGAACGCACGATCTCTCTCTTTGACTATTATTTGAGTGAAGTCTCTATCTTGTAGAAGTATCAACCTTAAACTTGATTTCGTTGAAATGGTAAGTTGAAAATTTCCTCTCATCTCCCTCAAACGTGTGACTAATAGCATCTTCCTCAATTTCAGGCATCAACTTCATCACCAACGCCCTCTCTTCTCGAGGAAAGTTTAGAGTTATTGAGTCAAGGTAGGTTGTAACACTACACTGAGGCTTGAACAGAGATGAAAGAATGATTTCTCTTTCAGGTGATGTGAGTTCCAGCTCAGGACTCTCGCGGCAAGGCAACGAGTGGGAATGTGCCGACTGCGGACATATGTTTACAAGGAAGCACAGTCTCCTTCGACACATCAAACAACGTGTGTGTCAACGCAAAGCGGTGTCAATCTCCGGAGGTGAAGTTGATTCTGACGATGACATCTCCTTTCCTTGCGATTTGTGCCCTCTTTCTTTTGATAGTCACTTTCAGCGATCTTCGCACAGACTTCAACACACGCATGCAAATGATCACTACACCAACGGTACCTCTACCATCTCCCTCATTAATGTTTCACATAATAATTTAGTACGCGACTACTGCATGGAGTCCAATACTCAAATTGTAGATTTTCCTGAGTGGCTCCTTCAAAATTCTAACATTATCGAAGCGCTCTTCAATAATTTAGACAATTTTAGAATGAAGGCGCTCATCTACCTTAAACTAAAATATATTAAAATAGATTTTCAAACGGGTCAAGTGACGGAGAGAATACAGTTTCATATTCCTTCCTCTTCCGCAACCGAAGTTGTAGACTGCGAGTCTTGGCTAAATTTTCACATTCAATGTTTAAAATCAAATGTAGATAAATTCAATCAACGCGACAGCGCTCTCATTTTTGATGGTGTGGACTCAGCCATATTCAAAATTTCCCTATTAGAAAGTCATGCAGCTCGAGGCACATTTAAACTTCCAAAAACGTTGTATAATAAGAAAGCTGTCATCAATGTTGATTGTAAATCACAGTGTTTCAAATATGCAGTCCTATCCATCCTTCACTATAATGATATCAACGCGCATCGAGATCGCACCTATAGCTATAGACAGTGGGAGGATGAACTAGACTTTGAAGGTTGTGATAGTAACAACATGAAAATCAAAGATGTAGAAACGTTCGAAAAACATAATAAGATTAAAATTGTCGTTCACGTGTGGGAGAAGGGGTTGAAGGGTGCCCGCTATAATTCACGTTCAACTTGTTATGAACGTGTAGTCAACCTCTTATTAGTAAAACAAGATGATAGCGAGGAATGGCACTACTGTGGTATTCCCAAAATCTCTCGCTTGTACACTCACTTGGGGCACTCTAAAAGAGGTGAACATTTTGTATGCGACCGCTGCATCCGCTCATTTTGGAGTAAAGATAAATTTGAAACTCACTATGAATGGTGCAAGCGAGGTAAATTACAAATGGAACGCATGCCCAAAGATAAAATATTTTCACATAGGGATAATGGTGACGAATTAAGTCCCCTGCGTGTCATTTACGCAGACATAGAATGCTACATTGATGATATCATCCACAAGCCAGCAGCCATATCCTGCTATGAAGTATGGCATGACCACTTTAGGAATAGACAAAACAAAATGCATACTTGGCAAGGTGAAGATTGCATTTCAAAATTTCTAGAATTTCTCGATAAAGCTGCAAAATTTCAACAATCATATGATTCCCAATTGCAGCGTAAGTCACTACATATGTCAGATGAAGACAAACAAAAATTTGAAAGTTGCACATCCTGTCCTAAATGTCATAAAACGTTTGATGACGATAAAATTAAGAAAGTGCGTGATCATGATCACATCACTGGTAAATTTAGAAACGCACTCTGCTCCAAATGTAACTTTTCACTTAGGTTGAGACGTCGTGTACTACCCGTCATTTTTCATAACTTTAAGGGCTATGACAGTCATATGCTCATAAAAGGAGGGTTGAGCCAGATGAAATCGTGGCAGTTTAATGTAATAGCACAAACGAGAGAAAAATTCATGGCAATGACAGCAAAAGTACCAGTAGATAAAACTAAAGAAAATAAGACAGTCTTCTTCGAAATAAAATTTTTAGATTCATTTCAATTCATGTCAGCGTCACTAGCTTCTCTCGTTCGTAATCTCAAGTTTCTTCCCCATAGTCAAACTTTGAAGAAACACTATCCAAACTTAACGGATGAAATAATCACTCGCAAAGGAGTCTTTCCTTATGCGTATTTTAGCTCAATGTCTAAACTAAATGAAACAACCCTTCCTTCCATTGACAAATTCAAAAACGATTTGACGGGTGAAGATTGTCCAGTAGAGGACTATGAACATGCTCAAGAGGCATGGTTAAAATTTAATTGTAAAACGTTTGGCGATTATATGATCGCTTACTTAGAATTAGATGTCATTTTGCTGGCTGATGTCTTTCAGGAGTTTCGACGAGTGGCATTAGAAGAAGACAAATTAGATCCTATCCACTTTGTCAGTCTACCAGCCATGTCCTTTAAATCAGCCTTTAAAATGACTGGTGAGACCATTCATCTCTTACAAGACCCGGAGATGTATAATATATTTGAGCGCGGAATACGCGGTGGTCTCACATTTGTAAATAAACATCATATAAAATCTGAAACAGTAGGTGATGATCATATCCACCTAAAGTACTATGACCAAAATAATTTATATGGCAGTTCACTGTCTAAACCACTACCTCATTCCGAGTTTAGTTGGTTAAATCAAAATGAGCTTGAGTATTACTCCAACCCTTCAAACATACTGAATATTCCAGATGAAGGTGATTGGGGATATTATTTTGAAGTGGATTTGATTTATCCAAATAGTATTAAAAATAAAACTGCTGATTTCCCACTCGCACCTGAATCTGGCGAAGTGACTGAAGATATGTTTTCACCATTCATGTCACAATTTCATAATAACTTAACAGAGTGTGGACAGCCAAGGTACAAACCATGCCGCAAACTTTTACTCACCCAATATGATAAGAAAAATTATCTCGTACACTTCTGCATATTAAAATTCTATTTAGAAATGGGCATGCTTCTAAAGTCAGTTCACCGCATTATCAAATTTAGACAGAAAGCCTTCCTCAAACCCTACATAGATAGTAACAGTCAAAAACGTGCACTCGCCCAAAATAATTTTGAAAAGGATTTTTATAAATATAAGAATAATAGTCTATTCGGAAAGACCATGGAGGATGTTAGAAAACGTATGAATTACAAACTAGTCGTTGATGAACAAAAATATCACAAATTGACCTCATCACCTCTTTTCATTGATAGAGACATCATCGATGAGGATCTTGTAGGTGTTAAAATGATTAAATCAGAAGTTGAGTTGTGCAAACCCATCTATATTGGGCAAGCCGTTTTAGATTATTCCAAGCTTGAAATGTATCAACTCTTCTACAAAATATTAAAACCATGCCCTCTCGTAAAAGAGGTTCGCTTGCTGGGTGGTGATACAGATAGTTTCTTTTTAGGAATTACCACTCAAAAAGATTTAAATTTTAATGAAGTAGGTAAGTCATTAGAAAAATATTTCGATACATCTAACTACAATCCCACTCATCCACTCTATTCCATACAGAATAAAGCCAAACTTGGTTGTTTTAAGGATGAAACAGCAGGAAAGGAAATAGATGAAATGATTCTCCTCCGTCCTAAAATGTATTCCATGAAACTAAAAGAATGTGCAGATAGTATTAAGCGTGCTAAAGGTATATCAAAATCCATTGTTCATAAAATGAAACATCGGTCCTATAAGAAGGCCTATAAAAATAAAACTATAACGTTTGTCAATATGACAATCTTAAAATCTCAAGTTCATACTGTGAAAACGTACACGTTCAAGAAACGAGCACTTTCAGCATGGGAGGATAAGAGGTGTTGGATAGGACATAACACATCTCTTCCACATGGACATCCTGACACAAACATACCTCCACCCAAAAGAATAAAACTCACGCTACCACATTCAGGAGATGTATTGACATAATCAACTTTAACTCAGTATTTTGATGTTGCTTTTTGTAGATATACATGGTTGTTTTATGTATCGTATGAGATCGTTTCTTCCTTGTGAATATATGCCTACAGTCAGCCCATTCCCCCTATATCTGTGAAAAGACTTTTTCATATACATATTTTTATTTCAATAAACATATCACAATGACTTCACTTTGTTTTCCGAAACACTAAAGTTACGAGGGATTTAGTATCTTTCACATGGATACACTCTTGTAAACCATTGGTAATTTTGATAGCAATAGAGGGTATAGTTTGTTTGACGACGGGATGATAGAAAATAGATTCAAACATCTTCTCGACTATTCCATATGAAGCGTCTTTATCATGAATGAAATCACGTAAAATGTATTCTTTTTTCTCGCCAACAGAAATAGGTAAAATCAAATCACTTTGAATGTAAAGGTGTTGTTCATGTTTATCAAGTGTCATTGGTGTTTCTATACCAATCGTATGCGCAGCAGCAAACACAGTTTGTAGCATTGAAAAGCCAAAGAGTTTTTTCAAATTTTTACTCAATTGACATTGAATGTCATCACCCAGTTTCAGAACAACGCGTTGTTTTTCAATTGAAAACGAAATGTGGTGTGTCTTTACATCATATTTACTTTTCATCACATGCTTCAACTTCTGTTGTATATAAGGATTTACTACATGAATGAAGCTTTCAACTGTATGATATAGACGCGGCATTATATTGATAGCAACTTTAGATTCTTCATAAGACTGGTAAATTTTCTTGATGCGATCGCCATAGATGTCCACCCACCATTCATCATTAACTGAATCAGCTTTAGTGTGATATTCATGAGAACCATACACCACACCGCTTCCAATAATAGGCGTATAATGTCTTACAAAATGACGCAAGGTTGGAGAGAAATAAACTGTAAGTTTGTCATTATATTTCTGAATAACCAACTTATTTTTGTCCGCCATAATTTTCTCTCCATACTTCTTACCCACAGTCTCATTCCATCGTTTTACTAACTCAATAAGTGATAAAGGTTGAACACCACGCTTTTTCAAAATGATGCGTTCTTCGCATTCTACAACATCTTCATCAAATATTTTAAATCTATAATGAAATTTGTTGATTCGAGTTGAATAAACTTTTTTAACATTTGCAGTAGCAATTGACGTTAGATGTAGTCCATGACCAAAACCAAGATGTGGATAGAATTCACTATCCAACCTCAGCGTAAGACCTTTAGTAAAAGAATGAAAGCGGAGGAACTGTCTCCCACTCCAATGATAGATAGTAAACTCATAAGCTTTCTGATTTTTATTCTTCATGATGGAAGTATTGCCACTGTTGAATGCCTTAATAATTTTCTCATTCCCAAATGGCTCATAAGAATCTGATTTTATCTGAATCCATTCATAGTTCCACTTTCCATCTGATGTTAAATTGTATGGGAACTGAAATGCATTATTCATCGTTATTCCATCATGGGTGCGAGGAGTCAATATCATTTCTTCCAAATCATTCACATTCTGAATATTGCTATCATAGCAAATACTAGAAACGCCAACTTCCCATTCACCTTCTAAATGCAGTGGCCGATTTAATTCTACTCGATAGTCTGATGGTTTATTTTTGGGAAATTTATTCATAGAAGCATTACTGGGCAAGTAGATTAGAAACGAGTCCTTATTTTCACTTTCCATATTATTCACATTGGAAAAATATATTAGCATACTTTTGCATTAACTCTTCATTCGGAAATGGAGTGTAATACTTGTCACAGCATCTTTATGAAAAGGAATCAACGCACCAGCATCATCATAAATGGCAATATCAATTTGTGGGATGTAGTTTGATTTCAGCTTTGTATAATGCACTTTCTTGAAAGTATGCTCAGATAAAATACTGCAGCTTTTTGGCTGGTATGGTATCATTGCTAGCAATGGAGCTTCAACATCTCCCACACGTACATCTTCACCAATATTGGAATATATCTGAAAATAGTTAATACGACGCGATAGCGACATGTCTGCGCTAGCTTTGGTTACAGTACCACTTTTAAAGATATTTTGATCAAAACCCAAAATGTCCATTAGAGTTTTATCCATAATTAGTTCAATACCTTTTCCATTTATAGTGAGAGACAAAGTACCTTCTTTTTCAGAAAATGAAATATGTTGCTCATTAATCACTTCATTTAAATAATCTACAACCAATTTAACCGAAGTAATAATGCGAGGCATCAACACTCTTGTTTCATGTAAGAAACCACCAAAAGGCTCTACACACTTTCTGTATAAAGATACGGCCCATTCTGTATCAAATTGATTTGACCTTTCACATGGTAAATGTTGCTTATCAGATTTTCCATGAACAGCTGCAGAACGATGTCGTAAGAACTGATGAAAATCTTTTGAACAAACTAATACTAGATCATCATCATTTAATTTGCTTATTGCAATATGATTAGATGATTTAATATAAGTCAATGTTGCCACTTGTTTGTCATCAACTCGAAGGAGATAATTAAATTTCTTCAATAATGTTTCAGGAGTCATGTTTGTCTTTCTTGGCTTAATCACAATCTTCTTCACCAACGTCTTCTCATTTCTTGGAATAAGATCTACATAATAAGCTTCCTCTCGATATATTAACTGTTTATGACCACTTATGTGGTAATTAACGTTAAAATTATCATAGCTTGTTAAGGCGCTAGCGAGGTAGCCTAAATCATTTCTTAAACTTGGACTTAAACCAACAATCCAATCTTTCTCAACTACATGATGTACATAATTATAATCATCATTGTGCGGAGTAAATTGGACAATATGTTTACACGCTTTATTCAAGAAATCATATATAAACTTTTTACATGATAAGAGATCTTTCTTTGGCCACTGTGGAATGTATACTCGGCACCCCTTTTCACATTGATAAGCAGCTGTACGCCTCATATTAATAGTCATCACCTCATGATCAAAAGTATAGACACAGTTGCTATAAACAAGTTGAGTGACACCCACTTCCCAATTCCCATTTAGCTGTTGTGCATGATCAATGGGAGTAGAAAAGAGTGCGGCTCGATTGCTAGTAAATCTCTTTGTAGCCGCATTGCTAAGCAAAATATGATAAAACGACATTTTTATATTGCTAATCTGCAACTTTGCATAACATCATGAAGACTTGGATTTTGGACTCTCTACAATATATCAGAGTTGATCGTGATGGAAACGTACATTTCAAAAATTCTCATGGTCATACATCAAGAGGAATTACATTAACATGGCGACAATTTGTCAACCTCAATGATATCATGAGGGATTTGGAATATTTTGAAACATTAAGATTCATCTCCTTGGGTGATCAAGTTTGGCTTCAACATTACAGAAATGAAATTCAAATCTACCATTCTCATTCCGCAAACTGTTTCTCATTTCGCAAATACAATTGGGAGAAGTATAGAAGATACATACATCGCTCCATCATGACATTTATTCGTCGTGAGTTCATCGCCCTACTATGCAAATCTTAATCAGATATGATTACCATGCACCATGAGTTGGAAATTAGATTCCCTACAACGTATTGAAACGGATCATGATCGAAACGTCTATTTCAAAGATTCAACTGGAAATGTGAGAAGAGAGTTTGTTTTATCTTATCGTCATTTTCAATCTCTACATCATATCATGAAGGACTTGAAATACTTCTATATGAAAAGACATTCACGTATTGGAAATCGCATCTGGCTGCGCGTCAACAATCGGCGAATTCAACTCTATCATTCCCAACTTCATACTAACTTCACATTTCATCAAGGTAGTTGGGAAAAGTATAAAAGAAAGGTACATCGCTCAATTTACTCATTCTTTCATCATGAAGCGCCATCGCTACACCATCGTCAACATTCTCCGTCGCTTCAGACTCTACACCAAAATCGATCTCACAACATTACGCCAACAGCTTCCAAACAGCAAGTATTACCCGGGCCGTCCTCAAATGTTAGTGGTGAAGATGAACAATTCGCGGAATCTTCAACTCTTCCCAAATGGGACTGTACAGATTCTCGGCGCCCTTTCTCATTCATCGGCGCAGTCAATGCGCTTAGAGCTACAAAGACTACTACGTCGGATATGGAAGAGGGAGAGGTGTGTGATGTCGAATCTGACTGTGGACAATATGGTGATCTCTACTCAATTGAGTGACAGTCTATCATTTTTGAAGATTCGTACCAGCAGTTACAGTTTGTGTTATGAACCCGAACTTTTTCCTGCAGCTCTCATTAGTTGTTGGTTGCCTGTGCATGTGGCAATCTTTCATAATAGTAAAGTGATCATTACTGGACTAAAATCTCATGAACAAGCAAATATGATCCTAGACTATCTCATTGAGTATGTACGTACCCAGCGGATTGTAAAATAAAAAACAATTTTTCCAACATGATGTTTTTATTTCAAATCATGATAGAACTTACAAATCATTTTTTCATTAGAGGATGGATTACATGAAAAGTTTTGAATAACAGATGCAAATCGAGATACATGTAAACGTTTTAAGATGAAGTACAGTACAAAAGCACCACACGTTGATGAAAGTGGATGTTGTAGTATGCGTTCATTTCGCTGATATTGACGCGTATGTTTTCTCAACCACTGCTGTGTTGGTATATTTGGAGGTTGAGCAAGAGAGTCAAATAGTTCACCACGTCGGTCTTCTCCAATAAAGATCGCTTTCCAATGCTCACCGCCTAAATTCTGTGAATGAGTGTTTAGCACAATAAAGATGGGATAGTGATTTACTGCAGGTGGTAAGGTATCGAGTGAATAGACATTATCGAAAGCTTTCAACGTCGCTTCGTCTGCATTACGCTGCACTTTAGTCTTAATATCGTCAGCAGTCAACCAACTCATTAACGATTATACTGAAGAATCACGTCACGATACTTTGTAATTTCAATATTTGAATCGAAGACTGCATAAATTAATACATTGATCGTCTCAGGTAGTGTTCTTTTGAACGTCAAATCCAAACGAATATTATGAGGCACGTTCGCTTGACGATAGGGTGCACTAATATCGCTGTCAGCAGTCAAATCAAATGCATAAATAGTATATCCACTCTTAAACTCTTTCATAGTCAGTCCGTTGGTATCATCCGTATTGTAAAAGCCAAAGACATCCATAAAATCAACATAACTGCGCATAAATTGATCCGAAGCAAAATCTGGTTTGTAGGGTGGACCAGGATGACTCACACCATTAACACGTAAAGCAATTTCACTTAACTGATTGTGTTTAAAATTGAAAGGATTCTTCTTTATATTACCATTAAATGCATCATTTTCAACCATTGCCACCATGAGGAGCTTCGGTGCTTCCGATGGAAAGAGGCCATCTTTCATGAAACTCTTTTGATCTTTCGGAATTGTAAAGGTGAGAAGCTTTGTATGCTGAACGGGGTAAATGGCATTTTGGCGGTTAAGACCTTCAGCATGTCCTCTAATGACACTTGGATTCGGTACTACTCGACGAATGTAAAGTGCAATATCTTCCACATGAATTCTAAAATTGTCAACTTTAGCAAATGCATTCAGCGCAAATTCAGGCTTATTCAATGTCAGCTTGAGTCGCATGCTGGTATTACAGAGTAAAAACTTTGACTGTCTAAAGAAGTCTAAATTCAGCGGACCATATAGCTGACATACTCTACTATCTTTAATCATAGCAGATCGCTTTACAAAGCCACTGTTTGTTTCAACATCAAATTTTCCTGCTTCATCTCTGTACCATCCCATGGCTTCCATATGACTTTTTTGTGCTGCTGGATGAAACTGCGATACATGAGTGAAATATGATTTATAGGGATAATCGCTTTGACCACCTTCCACCTGCTGCTCTCCAATCGTTAGAGAAACATCGCGAAGTAATGTAGTCAATGGTAAATTGTTCAGTCCAACTTTATGCGCATCGTCAATAGCAGTTCCATCTGCTTGCTGAATTCTAAACCTCAAATCAAGCATCGCATAACTCAAATCTATGTAGTCATCACTACCACCAGGAATAACAAATTCAATGGGGCCAGCATTCTCAGCTGTTCGAGGATGATAATCTACAATACTTGAACTAAGAATATCTGTCTGTATGGCTTGTTGATCGAACAAACAAAAACCGGAAGTTTTACACTCCATGATTAGAAGTTATAGCAGCGTCGTCGTTTAGCGCCTGATGAATGATTAGAGCCTCTGCGACGTTTGCGTGAATGCCTTTTGACTGAAGATTGCACCTTACCAGCTCCGCGATGTTTCCTCCTTCCTTTTCTCATTCGTTTAGGTGATTTCTTTCCTTGAGTAACACCAGCAATGGTCTGCTTCAATGTTTTTAAACCGCGTTCCTTCCCACGATTCAACAAACTGCTCTTGAAACTTCTACCTCTGGAAAGATCACTAGCAACATCACCAGCAAAGCCAACGGCATTACTTAAAACATTTCGTTTTAAAGATCTACCGACATTGGATATGAGAGGTGCTACAACAGATTTCAGTGCACCAAGTATGCTACCTCCACGTTGGCGGCGAGCACCGATGTAAATTTGTCCTCCACCACTTACGTAGGAGGGTCGTGAATAAAATGAGGCAGTTGGATTCATAGCTCAAACCCTAAACATTGTTAGTTACAACTTTGCATGAATCACTGTCGATCACTTAGATGAAAGATGTCGGCACGACGCATCCAAGAGTTCATACTTGAAGGATAACCAGTCCATTTAACAAGACACCATTCTTCACCTTGCCGTTTTTTACATCGAATGATTTTCTCTACCAAATATGTTTCACTTTCAGTGACTACCTCAATCTCATCGCGGTAAAAGCTACCCTCAATTTCTTCATTATCGTAATCTTTCAACTTGTAGGTGGTCGGAGAGTCTTTTTGATTAATCCTTGATACTGTAAATACCTCCTCTGTCCAATTCGGGAGGTACCCTTTAGCAAAAACACTTTTCACTTTTGAGATACGAACTTTATCGCCAATTTTCACATCACTTTTCACATGAGTGCGTTTACGTTGGAATGATTCGCGCACTTTATCTACATTGTTAGCATTTACATCTACTGGTCTGAGTCCAATAGAACGATGGATAGAGTGATTGTAGGCATGGAGTGTATCTTGTAGAACCTTTGTCCAATTTTGTGTCAAGTTGGCAGTAAAATGTCGCCACAAACGATTTTTTAATGTGCGATTAAAACGTTCAACGAGTGCAGCTTTATAAGCGCTCTTTACACTAAACAACTCAATGTCATGCCTCTCAAATAATCTTGTCACATGCTGATTTTCAAACTCTTTTCCTTGATCACTCTGAATTCTTTTTGGAATGCGACCTTCTCGAAAAATTGTTTGGAATGCTTTTGCTACTCCTTTCCCTTCTTTAGTTTTTAAAGGTTGAGCCCACGCATAACGCGAGAAAATATCAATGACGGTTAAAATAAAATTATTGCCCGAGTTATGTTTTGAAATGGAGGCAACATCGCACAAATCTGCTTGCCACTGTTCATCGATGTCATGAACAATATAATGGCGGGTGCGGTACTTCTTTTTCGCTTGTTTGTGGAGTGTATAGGTAGCCTGACCCTTTAACCATCGTTTCACTTGTGATTGTGGAAGACCACTCGCTTTTGATAATTTCTTGATAGATGCAAATCCTGCCGGATGTTTTACATCATAATAGATTGACTTCAAACGTTCAGTCGATGACGGCTGACTCTTTTTCCTCCTTCTCATCTTTTTTCTTTCTTGCCTTTCTACATTTACAACAACTGCAGCATTTAGCGGTTTTGCGATCGTGTTCACATTGCTTAGGGGTTTCATTATGAGAGCTGGCGCAGCAAGTGCAAGTGACAACGACATTCACCTCTGGCGGCTCATTACATGGCAAGCAACACATCTGCTTCATATTAATAGTCTGAGAACATGTATTTCCTAGGAGGAGCTGTTTTACGTTTTCCTTTTACCAGTTTTAGTGGCGATGTAGATCTACGTCGAGTTCTTCCTCTTGTTTGCTTAGTGAGTGTGGGAGGGGATGTAGCAGGTGACGTCTTAAACCAATTTGTTGGCATTTTCATCGCCTGAAGCATTGGAGTAGTAGCCACTGTTGAATCAAGTTCTTTCAATGTCTCATTATTTAAAGCAAATTTTGGCACATTATGCTTTTTCAATAGTTTAAGAAAGTATGACCAACCAGGTGGAACATAGCCCTGACGGCGCTTTCTACGTGTCGCATACTGAATCAAGTCTTCATAACGTGAAGCATCAATCACTTTATTTTCATCTGTAATGATTTCTCCTCTATCATTTACATTGAGATGGGGTTCAATACTGTTGAAAAGAGATATGGCATGTGCGCGAGATGCTAAAGGTGTAGCAGTCGATACAGAGTCACGCATCTTATTCTTCAAGTTTTTCAATTGCTCAACAGTTTCCGATTGTAATAATACAGCACGATGTGGATCTTTGATGTGAACATTTTGCTGATAATCTATTTCTTTCCTATACATTTGATTTGCAAGAGGTTGCTTTACTTGCTGCATGGCAGTCAATTGTACATATTCATCCTGAGGAATAACAATCATGCGAGAATAAGAACTCATAGTTTGTAGATAATCATGGGAGTTTTCAAAATATCACTTCGAAATCTAAATTCTTCCGGACACTCTTGCGTAAAGTCAATGAATAAGTAACCGTATGGTTTTTCAGTAGCTGCTTGAAAAATTTCAATTAAGGCTTTTGATCCTCTGGGTGCAACTTGTCGCGCTAAAATTTCAAATTGACTTTTATCTCGCGGATTCTTGAAAATAGCATAATAGTGTGTATTCAGGTTTCGTGTACGAGCTTCTTTTCCATCAGGAAACAAATTTTGTGTAATATAGATGATAAAACACCTTTTATGGTGTGCTGCGCGAGTGAACATATCTGTAACATCTTTTGAATTCTTACTTTCTTTTAATAAATCATCCAATACAACAACATCATTAGACTGAAGTTTATCCACTGGAATAATTCCTTCATGTCGAATAAAGTTGCGACTTTGCAATTCCTGAAACAGCGACGGTTGATAAATACCATAACACCAAATCACTCGATTGATAGGTTCCTTAAACAACTCCCTTCTTTTATCCAATAAATTCAGCGTGAAAACAGTTTTACCTGCATGAGATGGACCTGATACAGTCAGAACTTTATCACATTGAAGTCTGAAATCCATTTTATTACTTTGAGACTCAACATTTGCATAATTAACGCTTAGAGCCAAAGATATTTCCCAATAGGTTGCCCACGGCAGGAGCTATCATTGGAAGTATTGCTGAAAGGAAACCGCCCTTTTGTGTTAGAGTTTTCCTCTTTCTTTGAAGGGCGACTTTAGGATTGGAGATGAAACGCAATTTCGTAGCATATCGCTTAAGTAACTTTCGTTGTTTTGGCGCTAATTTCTTCGTCCTCAACTTCCTCACATGAGAAATAATTTCACAAATGAATTTATCGTTAGCATGTCGTATAGCATTGTATCGCTGATTTGCTTTCATTCGTCGGAGAGCTTGAATGGCTGAAGAAAACTTTTGACTTTTACGTTTCGTCATTTTACGTTTCGCCATTTTCCGTGTTAGTCTTTGCTAAAACCTATCTTTACCACATTTGCATAGGTACTAACTATTGCGACATAAGTGACACTCGAAATGAGCAATGTCACAGTGGTTACATTGGCAAAGTTGAATGCAATTACGTATGAAACAGCGTTGACAAAAAGCATGCTTACATCTCTTGAAGATGCGCTTTTCATTTCCATCCTTTCGCTTACATACATCGCAACACATAGTTTCACCGTTACTGATGTCTATAGCAAGTCTTTTTGAAGATATGAATTTGCTAGCCTTTTCTAAATAATAGACGCATGTACAGAAGGAATATACTTCGAGAGTGAGCAGACATAGCTCGAAAACCAGTTGTGCTACAATCAAGTACCACTGCATTTTCAATTTTTCTTTATGGAAAGTTGAATGTGAATATCTGAAATCGCTTCAATCACTAGACTGCTACCATGATGGTTAAATGCGTTAAGACGTTCAGCAATTTTTATCATATGTCTTTTAAAAAATTCTTGGGGGTGATCTACCACTTCCATTGAATAAGAAGCAAAATGGAAAGAGCGACTTTCCACCTCTTCCTTTCCAAAATGACTAAACTTAATTTTCGCAACTAATCGCGCCATGATAATGCTATCAGAGAATGTATTCATTAACTCTAGAAATAGAGTGCTAGCATCATCGACCACTGCTTCGATGTCGGTCTCATCTTTATGAAATTTTATCACATAATCTTGAACAGCTCCTTTTAAACTTTGCCTATGAAAACGTAATGTTCCGCAGTCGTTTGAGAAAGACATGATCGCCCTTTATCTAACCCATCCATTGCATGAAAACAACAACTCTTCTCATAGTAACATTTATTGAATAATGGTAACAAGCATGCATTATAAATCAATGGTTTGAAAGAGATAAAATAGATACAGCTGGTAACTATCATACAGCGAGCAATGATAACCATACAGGACTTTGGCAGTGTTGAGGTAAGGAGGAAAGAAGCATTGGTTATGAACGTAGCTACTACAACGAACAGACAAAATAGGAACACACAAATCCTTAAAACGTTTTGTGACTTCATGATAATGTTGATTCACTCTACTATCCCAAGGTGGGAGCAAAATATCATCAATGATTAGATTGGGAAATACTTTCCTCTCCTTACCAGGATTATTACAAAAGATGCGTATAACATTGAAAGCAGCTAACCATCGTTTAAAGTCAATAAGAAGAGCACTCTCACAAGAAAAGCCATAGTCTTGCAAATATTTCAGATTAAGTCCATGAATGTGTTTTCTCGCCCATTGATCAACATTGGGATCGCAGTTGGCATGTTGATGATAGACACTAACAATCTGATATGTCCAATTGTTCATAGCAATAGCACTGAGCTCCTGTACAGGTTCACCCTCACAATCCATAAAAATGATGATAGAAGCCTAAAACGGAAATTTACACATCTAAGGAAACGTTCTATAACATATTACAAAATGAAGAATTACATCGATGCTTTTCACGACAAAATACACAAATGATATGATGGCAACGAAGAAGTAAAATGTATCTAATAAGACCACGTCTACGACACTCAAAGCACATAAGCGAATTGTCATAGGGTAGAGTTAGGAAAGGACTAGCAATTCTCCTTCTTTGATTTGCGTTTTGATGTAGCATTCTTCTCCGACTTGCGCTTCGTACCACTGCTGTTAAGGATTTGATCAATTATGTCGTCCACGTTGGGTGGTTTCGGAATATATAGGATGGATTCCATATGCATGGAGAGAGAGGCTATTTTATTATCCTTGTGTCGACCATAATATAGCCCATTCACTTTGAAAAGGATATCCCAAGTACCTTCTCCGAGCTCATCACATCTGATGGGTATTGAATGATCTCCCTCCTTCTTATAGTAAGTACACCAATGTGATACCGGTAGGCAAATGTGATTACCATCCCAAATCTTTCTATAGGGAGTATCCTTGTCATCTCTCGCCTTCCACTCTTGAGCAAGAGGAGTAGGAATGTCCATATTTAATGTCACGTACTCCTCAATAATATCAAGTTGGTGGCGAATGTATGGACTCACGGGGATCAGTATGTAGTCCCCATACTGATTGTGCATTATCTTGACATCCGTGGAAGGGAGCATTCCCGTTTGGAGTACTACGCTATGATCATCATAACGCAAGGCTTGTTTAAATTTACGCTGTAGCGGTGTAGGATTATGTACCTTGGATGTTTCTTCCACTGGCCTCAGTTGTAGATGATCTGACCGTAGCGAACCTTGTAACGTTTGACCGCCATTTTGTCCTACTAGTGCAGCAGATGGAGTAGATGCCTGAAAATGAAAAAAGATTGTATTAAGTTTACGTTCAAGGGAGGAGAGGGAGGGAAGTAGCGACTTACCATTTTAGTTGGATAATAGAACAGGGAACTAGAGAGAGAGAAAATGTGCGTCCGTCACTCGTGTGATTCAACGATGGAATGATTCTCACTGTGGAAGGCTCGCTATTTATAAAGAAATGCTTGATTCTCATTGGATGATGATCCTCATTGGACAATAACATCAAGTTGATTCCAAATCTGGCATCCGTTTACCAATCCGATAGTTCGTTTTGAAGCTACAGCCCAAAACGTCCCAAATTCTAACTCTGTCGTTTTTCACCAATGTCCCAAAATCTTAAATGGCGTCTCACATCTAAACGAAGGCAGATACGAACAAGCCGATTCTTTCACTGAATTTGTCTCACTCTTAGCTTTCAAACGAGCTATCGCACGACAAAATCCGTCCACTGGAAGCAAGCTGTCCAGGGGGGGGGGACGTCAGCCGAAAATTTTTTCTCTCCGATTTCGCTGGAAACATCCTTCCTAACCCAAAATTTCACGTAGATTCCGAATCTGGCCTCCGTTTTCTCATCCGATGCTTCGTTTGGACGCTACACACCAAAAACATCACACACTATAGCCTCAAGACTAATCCTGGCGGTCGCCCACGTCAACCTAGACGGTCGCCCACGTCAACCAGGCGGTCGGACCAACTCACCCGAGTCTCACACTCTGTCGTTGCAGAGGGGGGGGGACGTCAGCGAACATGTTGTGAACGTGGACCCACCTGGCCGGCACACCACGACAGACCACAACCTCTATCGTTCCAGAGGGGGGGGGACTCAGACACGAAGCACCACGGCGGCCGACCACGACACTCTGCCGTGCCAGAGGGGGGGGGACGCAGCGATGGCCGCCATCTTGCGCGGTCCAGAAGTAGAGTTTTGCTTACTACTGAGATAAATTAAATTTTACAGGATATTGTTTGATCTGCAACAGGCTTATTCATGCAAGAGAAATAAATCCCGCTGTCAATAAATAAGCGTATTTGATAAAACGCTCATGCTCATGCGTTTCAATGAACAACATGGATAAACATTCCTATTCTGTTGATCCTGACACGGGGCCATAGAGTTTACATGTACATGTTTCAATGTGCATCATGTATGTTAACAAGCAAATAAAATTCAACAGCAACGTTCATTCTTTTCACCGATTTATCTGAAGATTATAATAAAAACATAGTGAATATCAAATTTTGTTGACCGATGCACACAAACGGTGATATATAATGAAAAATCAAAATCAATTGAATTGTCAAGTAAAATTAGTTCCTATTCTAGGCTCCGAGTGTAAGCGAGAGTCAGTCATCAACTGCAGCAACATTTACAACAACCGCTACGAAATCTGGGAAAACTTCTTCACGAGTGAGTTCAAAGGTAAGCGATTTAAAAGAAAATGGATGAGGAATGAATAATATTTCATGTATCTTAACCAATGTGTAGAAAATGACCTTTAGCTTATAACGGCTATAGTCTGAATTGATGTTGCAGTGAAATCATAGATATATAACCAAAATGTATTCAAAACGATTATTAGTTCGACTAGTACGATGCAGTGATCGCATGTGACCGTCAGCCTATCTAGCAAGTAAGACATTTTGGACACGCGATCCCGCCGAATGTCCCTGAGTAAACTGCTCCATTGGATTCTAATGACTCTGAACGCATATTCTGTACGCGTGAGGGCGCACTATCCCATGTCTCTTCCTGTGCAAAGGAACCTTAGGAGACTCGTTCTAGCAACATTGTGCTAACAAAATTATGCTTGCTATTTTCATTGATTATTAAAGCAAGACACCTGGAAATCGACATCAACTACTAACGTTTCTGCAAAATTTGTGGATGCGGTTGAATTTTTATCTCAGCTGCATCATCTCATCGGTCTTGAAATCCATTATAGACATTAATCAACTCAGCCCTATTAATGTTACGAGTGTATACACTAGCCATGTAGGTTACTTAGAGTCCCATGTGACGAATCACGAGAAACATCGCTTTTAACATGATTTTTAATTGATTTTTAATGATTTAATTTTATTATTTAATTTAATTTAATTTTTAATTTTAATTGATTAACATTGATTTTAATTCAATAATCGTACAAAAAAGGAGGTTCTGAGACTCTTTGTTATCTTCATAGAGTAAGTCTATTAGGTAGAGTGGTAACTCAGCATTTATTAAATCCCCAATGTGTATACACTTTCGATTTTATTAAATGAACTCAAAGGAGATGCAGTCGGAAATGTTTCCAAATGTGAGATATGCGCATTTATGCAGTTTTGAAGAAATTATAACGGAATTGACTGATCATGATGGTATAAAGCAGAAGGAAATGATATTATTTTACATATATTCCGTGTCTGACAGCCTTGGTGAGGTAATGTTTGTTAAATTGGCAACTCGATGACCTGCGCTATTGCTTTCCTGCCGAACCTCAAGAGAATCTTCTTAAGTGTGATCAGGCAACACCTGCCACTGGCATGGCAAAATCACATGACCCCAAACATCCGTGGCTATGCGGGATATTGCTGCAATATCTGTTATAAAAGTTAGTATAGTTGGCACTCCTGTTATATAGTAGACTTTGCGTCTCATGTGTCTGTATGTATCAGAGGCTAAACAATGTGATAGGACCTCAATTTCATGCTCAGGGAAGACATAACATGCCTAGCGGTTCATCCGTGGTTCAAGCGGCAGCGCAGACAACCGTAGACGACGCGCAAACTATAAACGCTCGCCCGCGCGTATTCATAAACATTGCCCATGTTTTAGCAGCATCAGATCAAGTGATTTCTGACTCTCAGTGCAGCGCGCATGTACGCGGGTAGAAGAATAGAATGTCCTTAACCACGGATGTTTGGGGTGTTCCGTAATTACGCGTGGCATGTCACCTAGTGTATTGAGTCTGCCTATAATATTTCCATTCCCGTGATTACACTGATCATGAAAATGCTAACAGACTTATCTCGAGAACAATCAAGACAGACAAGTATGATCTAATTTCACAATTCGTAGAATTTCGCTTAACTTTTAGAAAGTATCATTATCAGAAGATATAGTTTTTAATTTATGAAGATAATTGTGGGCAAATATCTAAGTTAGAAGGTATTTATTCTTTTATGTTATTGGTAACAGACAAATCGAAAATATGTTCTTTTATGAATAAAAGACAGACAAGATTCGCGAAAGCATGGATTTTGCAAAAAAGCTAGATGTTGTGAGTAATTTTTACTATCAGATTAATTATCACGATATCAAAATACCTACAACGAGTAGTGTGCATAAATGTTCAAACCATGTAAAAATTTCAATTGAATTTTGTTTCGGCAAATGCTAATGCATAGAAAAAGTGTTAAATAGTACTGTTGGAAATTGTTGGTGAAATTTACTGTTAAGGATATGAAGGAAATTGACGAGAAATTTGTCCGAATCGTCACTTCTGTTTGAGACGATATGTAGCAGTTTATGGTCTTACCTCTTAGCATCCACGATTATCGTGATATCCAACAAAATGCTGATTATACAGAGATTGTTTCATCATTGCTTTGCTAGCATTTCAAATTTGTAGAAAACAAGATCAGGGACAGCTTCCCATATTTTCAAATTACGAACTCTCCGAGTCTTAGAATCTCAGCTCTGTGACTCCAATTGAAAACGCAGTCCCGAATTTGAGATTATGTATTAATTTATTTAATTGATCAAAAATTGATCTCAGACTCTGGGATACTTAATAATTTCCTGATTTTCTTTTTCTCTCCCGTCATTTTCATCATTGCCCTTGTTGTATTTATTTTTTTGGCATTTTTGGATTTAGGCCAATTTATTCTTAATTCTTATTGCTCTATGTTCATGCTTTAATATATTGCATACTTTTCCTATTTTTCAATATCATTTCAGAAATCTTCTCGGCGAAGCTCACAGCCTTCCAAAACATCACGAACAGTCTCCAAGTCAGGGACAGTGAAAGCCAACGATTCAGATACTGATGAATAAGCAACTTTTGATTTCAAGAGAAGAAGAACTTTACGAGCATTGCCATGTGCTGTTCCTTCAAAGCATCATTGAAGACTTTGTTTAAACAATTGCTTCTCAATTACAATTGCAATTAAATGCAAATTTTGAAGAAGAAACTGATTGCATCCCTCAGAATTTGCACAATGCTTCATTAATTCCATTTATCTGTATTTGGAAATAATAAATACCCGGATTTTCTGTATAGTTTGAGCTGAAGCTTCTGCTTTCTGACAAAATTGACGATTAACTTAATAGCAAAGAATTTTCGTGGGGCAAATGATCAGAAACTTAATTCCAATGATATATCGAATAGCCAAGTAGCTTTCACTAGAATTTCAGTACATGTAAATCCTCAAAACGTGACCGATCCACTGGAGATGGGAATGGAGTTGAATGTCTCTCCCCAGTTGGCTTTCCCCTAAATAAAATAAATAAAATCGTTTCAAAAGAAGATAGCAAACAGATTCAACTGAGTTCCTTGAAAAAGATTCTTCGAAAACTTAAATATCCCATGAATATAATTGAAAATGCTTTTCTTCGTGCATCAGAGGATAGCAGCATAAGTAATCGGAGATCAAATAGAACAAGTATGGATAATAATATGACGTTTATTTGCACATATAATAAGAATAATCCAAACGTTTATCAGAAAGTTGTTGCACCAGTGGTTAATAGCATAAAACTAATTAATCCTTTCCAAAATATTAAACTGGTTAAAGGTTTTAAACAGTCTCCATCGCTTCTGAGATTATTACGTAAGAATAATCGGAAAACAATTGAAGGGATTTTGAAATGTGGAGACTCTAAATGTAAATGTTGCCCCACGTTGTTGACGGGGAAGATTATTGATTTCAAAACTGGTGATTGCACAAAAAGATTTAAGATCAACTGCAACTTAACCTGCACCTCTAAGAATGTTATTTACACCCTTCGTTGTAAGTCTTGTTACCAATTTTATATTGGGCAAACCGGGGATATGTTCCGTAATCGGCTGACTATTCATAGACAACAGATAGATAATGCCAATTACATGACTTTAGGAGTGACTAAACATATTGCTGCATGTGCTAAAGATCTACCGTTAAAATTTGAGGCTGCTCCATTCTTTCAGCTTGGGTCGAATTCTTCCCGCATAGAAAGAGAGCGCAAGGAATCCATTTTTATTTCTATGCTGAAACCAACATTGAACCAGACCTCAACCACCTGAACTATGATACGTCTAGCAAAAATCGCAAGGTTTATGCTTCCCATTTTGTATTTTGCTTTCCAATAAATTCATTCCCATGAGTAGCCTGTCCTAGACCAGGCGAAACCGGTCGGGAATAATTGCTGACTTTTCTTTCGGGTCAAAACTGTATTATTTATATATATATCCAAAAATGATCCCCAAAGAAAACACAGTATCAAATAAAATGCTCGACCGGTTTCACTTCATTCTCAGAAGCTTGTCAAGGGAGTGATTTATTAATTAAATCTATGTATATACATAAAATTCAAACTGAAATAGCATTTAGCGCAGGTTTCAGCAACTCAATGATACGGCGTTCCATAGCTTCCCTATCAACCTTGGTTTCCGACGGTGACATCTGATAGTGAGGAGCAGCCTCAAATTTCTTTGATAATGAACTCCCACAAGAAGCTAGTATGTGCTTGCTCATGCCTAAGATCCTATACTCTGGACGAAACATTTGCTGCCTATACTGTGAGCCTGTTCCTGAAAATATCTCCGGTCTGACCTATATAGAATTCTTGGCAACCTAGGCGCCTAATAAAATAGATAACATTCTTTGAAGTACAACTGAGATCTTTACTTTTTTTATGCTTCTTCATCGTCCGTGTAAAACTTTCCTTGAAATAAATTGAAACATCTTTAAAAAAAAAAAAACTGAGATTACGCTTTACCTCAAAGTTTCTTTCGCAATTACCAACCTTAAATTGGATGGTTTTTCCCGTTACTAAGATATCACAGCAACCGCACCTAGGTTCTTCACACTTAGTAATCCCAGTTATAGTCTTTCTATTGCTATTACTCAAGATATTCAGGAAGGACCTAGGTTGCCTGAAAGACCGAACCATTCTAGTCTACTTAAAGGGTTCCATTAATCTAAGACTGTTATAGGCTGGAGCGACCACCTTCGAATATAGATTTGGATTGTTCTTATTAAAGGTGCATACAAAAGGGATAACGTCATCATTGATAGCAGACGTGTTTCTGTCACTAGGTCTGGCATTAAGTACGTTTTTGGCACGTTCAACTTGGCGATCGATTAGTGATTCCGGATAATTTAATCTCATGAGAGCATGCTTCAATTCGTAAAGTTCCTTCTTTTGATGACGTTCATCAGAGACGATCCTATAAATGCGCGTAGCTAAAGTGAAAGGTATATTTACCAAAACATGTTTAGGATGACCAGAGTTAAAAGGAACATATGTACGACTGTCAGTTACTTTACGATGAATATCAGTTTCTAACTAATTATTAGATTTATATAAGTGGACATCTAAGAAATTTATGCAATCAATCTTACATTCTAGGGTAAATTTTATATTATTGTTCAATCTATTTGAAATGTTATTGAATTCTGTTATACTGCCATATTTGTTGTTCCATAAAATAAAGCAATCATCTATATAGCGAATCCAATTATTCCTTACAAAAGTTGCACTCTCATGATCATAAACATCCTCAACGATTACGTACATTCTTTGTTCAAGGTATGCCATCACCAGTATTGCATACGTAGGGGCCATTTTTGTTCCCATGGCAGTACCCGCTATCTGTAGATGCGTCTTATCCTCGAACGTGAAGTAGTTGTTTTCTAATATAATTTTGATTGCACCTATTAAGAAATCCTTTGAGAACCTTGAAGGTTGGTAATTGCGAAAGAAACTTTGAGGTAAAGCGTAATCTCAGTTGTACTTCGAAGAATGTTATTTATTTTATTAGGTGCCTAGGTTGCCAAGAATTCTATATAGGTCAGACCGGAGATATTTTCAGGAACAGGCTCACAGTATAGGCAGCAAATGTTTCGTCCAGAGTATAGGATCTTAGGCATGAGCAAGCACATACTAGCTTCTTGTGGGAGTTCATTATCAAAGAAATTTGAGGCTGCTCCTCACTATCAGATATCACCGTCGGAAACCAAGGTTGATAGGGAAGCTATGGAACGCCGCATCATTGAGTTGCTGAAACCTGCGCTAAATGCTATTTCAGTTTGAATTTTATGTATATACATAGATTTAATTAATAAATCACTCCCTTGACAAGCTTCTGAGAATGAAGCGAAACCGATCGAGGATTTTATTTGATACTGTGTTTTCTTTGGGGATCATTTTTGGATATAATTTAAGCATTTTGATTTGTCTTATTTAGTTTATATATATATATATATATATATATATATATATATATATATATATATATATATATATATATATATATATATACAGTATATATTCAAAATAGTCAAAAATGTGCAAAAAATCTTATTGTTGATAATGTTTCGATTGTCTCTTTATCAAATCAGATGGAAAAGAAACCAGCTTAAGCCAGCCTAAATCGTCAGCGCGTAGCGCCAGATATATATTACAAATTATAGAAAGATGTCCTCAGACTTGAATAATTCAAGAACGGAAATTCCTTGGCAGTCGAAGGCGTTGCGTTTCGCCCTACAAGGGCTCGTCAGTACGAATGGCCCAAACTTGCTTGATATATCTATAATGACTGAACAAGCTGAAGGACTGTACAACAGGCTGCTCTACGCTTATTTATCCTGGCTTCGCCGTGCGGCTGATAACATGAAAATTGCAGATTGCCAGTTCGCCTGGGTATAGAATAGAAAGATGTCCTCAGAGTTGAACAAATTCGTGCTTAAACAATTTACAACAGCCTGGAACACCAACACACCTCCATCGCACAGCAACTGCCAAAAAAGAAAGAATTATCATTTGACCATGCACAGGTAATCCGAAGATCGCTTAGCTTACCTTAGCGGTTAAGCAGGATTTCCTTACATCAGACTGCAGTTTTTTTGTGACATTAACTTCAATACATTTTCTGTGTAAGCCATAACATGTTTTAATGTGAAAACCTATATTATGTACGATAGATAACCTGATCTACTGTATATATTGTTACAGTTTATGTATGCCTGTAAAAAGGAATACTTATAATTAAGTCAACGACATTTAGGCACATGTCAGTCTGACATCATAAGTTGTATTGTACAGTGCATCGTTCAAAATAATCATCTAAGAATTTAAAACAACACCTAATATTCTTCATACTACGCTAGCCTAAGCACGCTATCAAGATCACTCAATCCCGGGATCTGAAAAAGTCGGGATTTTGAAAGCCCTGGTGAGAGGTCGAGCTTGATTGTGGACACTGAACTTCGTTTTTCTGTGCAACTTGCTGAGTAGGATCCAGTTAATTTTTGTTAATTCAGTTAAAAATCAAGTTAATTTTTCTGAAAGACCTGAATACCACAATTAAAATTCATTCCAATTTTTATACCTGATCCGTCTTCTCTCCGATTA
Organism: Prostheceraeus crozeri; assembly: GCA_907163375.1. Lineage (NCBI taxonomy): Eukaryota > Metazoa > Platyhelminthes > Polycladida > Euryleptidae > Prostheceraeus > Prostheceraeus crozeri. Next base: position 17,378 of record CAJQUW010011340.1, on the reverse strand, counting down.
TCTAACATTTATATCTCACACCCTTGTTCACACTATATACAGAATACTCATTTACTATAACAGCACAAGTAGGCCTATACGTTAATGCATTGTGAAGATTCTAATAAAGAAAACTTTCAACAAAATAATTAGACAATTGTTTTCTATTGGCTTTGTCGATATATTTTTTCAAATCGACATCGAGCCAATAGAGGCAAATTTCAAATTCCTTTTACGCTTGTATGCAATTCACAATGATTAGAGATTTTCGGCTGAGTTCAAATCAATTTTTAAATGCATTGGATATCCTTTCTTAACAATCAATCAAGTCAAAACTTTCTATTTTTGGAAGAATTTCTTCAATATTGACTCTGGTAAAGAAACATGAAAACTATGATGGCGGCATCTTCTTAAAAGTTGCAGCGCGAATGTTTCTTATTTGTTATTTATCGTGAGGATAGGATCGATTCTTCAACCGCTCGCTGATACTCGTTTCAGACTATGACAAATATTTGATGAACTAAGTGTAACTGAGATCAATTTCAAACCGGATGCACAAATTAGTGATCAGCTTGATATGTTTGCTATCGAGAAGGCAACCAACAATTGCTGCGTCGTCAATTCATTTCTACTTAACCTTCGAGAGGAATATGAGTCGCATATTCTTCTGTCTTATTCTTTTATTCACAGTTCGAGCACAACTAATCAACGTTGCTAAGGGCAAGAAAACAGGAGCCAATGACTTCAATACAGCAGGTAATGGCAACGCAGTTGACAATAGTAACTCAACTTGTCGAACGGTGGACAATTTTAATACATTTGCTAACCAATTCTGGTACGTGGATCTTGGTAAGAATTACTCAATCAAAGTAGTTCAACTGCTTACAAGTCGGGCAGCTAACATCATTCCATTATCAAGCACGAATGTGTTTATCAATCATGCCATTCCTGAGGTAAAGCTGAGTTACACAGGCAGCTGTGCCTCCAAATCACCTTTTAATACTGGATTGAACAATTATGAAGGCATGCAATTTAATTGCAATGGTCTAATCGCATCGGTTGTGATTGTATCTGCAGCCTCGGCTAATTCTCTGAAATTATGTGATGTACAAGTACTTGTCGGTGAGTATGAATACCAAATTTACAATATAAGATCATGAATAAGCTTAATTGATTTCAGATTAGAACTGATTTTCTTTCCTTCTTTATTCAAGGAAAATTATTTCAAAGTAAAGTAGAATGTGCCAAATATGTGATGTTGCAGTGTAGCGAAGAAAAATTAAAAAATGTAGCAGTAAATGTGAAATTATCATTGAATGATATAATTCATGGAGAAGAATAATAGAATAATATATGAATATGGAATTCAATATATGAATATAGAATAGTGAAGCTAATGCATACACATGCCTGTTAGCGAAGAAATGCTAGCGTGTATTTGTTTCTTTTGATAACATCTTCATGGAACACAATATTTGACGCCCATTTATGACATACCTTGTCATTTATTATACTTCTCCTTTTTTGCGACTATAGCGAGATGAAATTTTAGAGCATTATACGATGCTAAAAGATGGTGTGAAGGTGATTATGATCTGGAAGGTTGTAATTTATCGGTGGTTCATCAATAATTGGTGAAACATTGTTGGAAATTCTTCATAAATTTCATTTACTTTTGATGATGATTTAACTAAGAAACTCAATGTGTTCATTCTGTGAATATTCATTATCTTTAATTTAATAATTTGACATTGATGATCTCTTCAAAGGTTCTGGTGTCCTACCAAAGGATTCCTCCCCCTTGTAGTAACGGATTTTTTATTGCTTTTTCACTAACCCATCGCTTTTTGTCTTGAAAGTAGTATCAAAATAAGCTTTTAAAAATTTCAGGAAAGTCCAAGGGAGCGAATCCTTTTTTGTTTAAATCTGCAGAAACTATAAGCCGCTATTTTCCTTCGTCAAATGGCCTCTTTATATTCGATATATCTAATTTTCTTGCAGTCTGCGAAACAAAGGAATTAGAACAGGACATCTAGTAAAATACATTATTATAAGGAAAATATACTTATCGCAGGTATGTAAGCCTCTGGTGTGTGATGTGAAGTTTATTTTCATATGCAAATTCTTTGCCAAATCCAAAATTATGACGTACTAAAACGTGATGCAACATAGGCCTGCTGGTGTTCAAGTGGAAAAGTGTTCATATGTATCGAAACCAAATCTGAAAACATTTTCTTCTTTTCATGCAGAAGGCCCTACTAAACAATTTAGACATCTTCTATTAACATTAAAAAAGCATCAAATTTATGTTATTATGCAAATGTGAATTGGTGAAATGAAAGTAACGACTTTTTTTTACTGCAAAATCAAGCTTTGATAGGAATGTCAGGGTAATTATTGTATTGTGGTTATTGTATCAATTAAGCTATATTTCACAGAAGACAAAACTTTCCTGTGGTACATTATTAATCGTCATTGAAAGACAGTCATTACAGCAAATTTGTGCAAAAATGAGATTCATATATCAATGGATTTCCTACCATTATGATAATGTGTGGGTGACACAGCGTCTTTAGCAATGCAAAATGTCTCTATTTATGTTTTGTTGTTTAATCGCAGATGACATGCCTAATGCTAAAAAACTTAACTACTTAAAATTTACTCTTTTCGATCGCGCTTTGATAATGTGTTTTTGCCCTTTTCAAATATTTCGTCATCTTTTGATTTTCTAATTCTTGTTTGTTCCAGCAAATAGTGGCCTAGAGTGATCCATATTTCCAGTTGAGGGAAGCCGATTGGGCTTCTGGGTTTCCCTCAACTGGAAATATGATTCTTGTTCGTGTAATTTTTGTATACTTGAGCAAGTTGTCTTATTTACATGTTTGATGAAAAGTTATTTTACTTCCTGGCTTACTAAAACTTACTTCCAATGACCTCCTTTATTATTATCTAGATTTGGCTAGGCATGCATTATTTATGACATAATTAGGCTATATGGTGCAGGCGAATCTATAGTGCACAATAGGCTACAGTTTGCAGTTTTAAGCTAGTGAACGACCTGTTTTGTGAGTCAGCCTTCTTAGAATAATGCTGAGTTTGCTGAATATAATTATCAACAGAGATACTCGTACATCAATTATTCATCACCTACACTTCAATTGGCACCTGTTTTGGGTATATGCAGCTTGCAATTCATTTGTCTATCTCTTATGTTCATGAAAATTCTGATGACTACGTAATTATATGCTTTGATGCAGCCATTTACGGTAAGTAATGCAGTATGCAGTATTGCTGTAAGTCCAGTGTGTATCCATATCTACTAATTTGAAGAATTATCGTTTATTTAAAGTAAGTTGACCCCTTATCACTAACTATAACCTTCTATCCCGAGTTGATTTATAATTTACGATTTGCACTGCTTAACTTTACTTTGCTTTCATTATTCAGTGATTTGATCTATATGTTTGATTTTGATGTATGTGTACTGAAATATTTAAATAAGTGACGTCGATAATCAAACTACAAAAGGAAAGAGCTTCACGTGGTTGAAGTTTTTGTGAATTTTGCGAATGCCAGTCCTTTACAAACATTCCCGCTGTAAACATTTCATGCCTAAATATCTAATTTTCTATTCTTTTGATCCTTGGATGGGATTAGTACTTGCTATTATATATTTTTTCATTGACAATCATGAAATTTACAATTGCAATTTGTTGAATTTGAAAGAAGTAAGTTATGATAATATAGTGAGCTACTGAAATTTGATATAGAAAGTAATGAAAGATTTGCGTCTTCGGATTGTATGTATCAATGAAACATACGGCATGGCGAGAACGTTAAAAGTGTCTTGGGCTAAGTTGATACAGGACTTTTGACTTCGTTCATAGAGGAGCATCCACAACGGAGAGAATTAGAACACTGACATTCATCCGCGCAAAATGATCATGTGGCATTGTCGATTTATGCCTTCTACATCTCAAACTGATTGGCAGCACTCTTTCCAATAAAAATCGCTGAACAGTAATCGAGCAACTTCCGGATGATGCTGTGCACATGTGTAGTGTTATCAAGCATTGCACAGGTAAGTTGGTTTTTTAGATTTTTCAGAAGGTAAATCCTTACTACTCGCTGCCAACACAGAAACAATCATAGCCAGTGGCGTCGCGTTCTCCCTGACCATACGCCTTCACTCGGCATTGGGATACTATTTCTATACAAAGCACTTTTTATGTCACAACATTAATTTTCATAAAAGCTGAATTTTTAATAACAATTTTCCGAACATTTTTTAAGGTTAAGTGAAAGTGCACATGAGAAGTGATTGCTCATGTCACTTAACCGCCTTACTCAAGGAGCGGCTATATCACTATATCCCCTCTCTGTCCAGACCACATTTTCTCGAGAAAAAAAGGAGGCAAGGCGAACAGTTTCTTGCGTTTTTGACGGCCGGTCAGCCACTCACATGTTTGAAATTTTGATGCATTAAAATGTCTTGTGTATTTCTTATTTCTTTCTCTGTGAGTACTTTCAATTTCATATCAGGTGTTGGCCTACCTTGCTTGACGACTGTCATCTTTTCAGTATATTCCCTTGGGATGAAAGGCGTGGTTGTGATCTCATCTGTAGTACTAAACATAGTGTCACATCAATCACGTAAAAACAAATTATGTAATTCTACCGAATCTGGGTGTTCGAGTCAGATGCATTACTCTGCATTCATTGGAGAACGCTCATCATCTGATCGCAGTCTTGTCTGAACGTCATCCATCTGCCACTGTTGACGTATTGGCTTCTCTCACATTAAGCGAAGCTAGGAACAATCGGGTTGCGCTTCCCTTACTATATTTAGATAGCGCGCCTCGCTCAAGAATTGCGTAGAATTTCATTGCAAAAATTGGAGAAGGCAAAACATCATGTCTATCGGGAAAGCCAATATTTACGCGGGCGCGTGCGCTTACTGCCTCACACGCACACAAGTCTCTTTCGCGCTGTCTGAACATCAGTGCTCCGTCTGAACACACGACTAGCTTGTGTGTCTAATTGTTCGAAGAAAACAGCTGTGATTCAAGTACGTGCTGCAAAACTGTTCACTCTTGAGGTTGAGCGTCTGATTTTGAGACGGAAGCTGCGCACAGCTATCACGAGAAGCTATCGAATTTAAATGAATGATGACACTTTTCATTTTAATAAATGTTGGTAAATAATTTTTGAGGATTCGCCGAAGGCCTCGCAGGCACGGAGAAGACGCCACTGATCATAACAGTATGAAGATTGCACTTGAGTTAGCAACTGTCCAAGAATTTGACCACTTCTGTGTCTTCTGATTGGCATAGCGACATATTTCTTTGTTAAATAAACATGATCTTAGTTTTTGCTTTTTATTGACAACTCCATGTCTCAACAAGTTGAATTTCACCCCGTACTCTGTCGTCAGCATCAGATCGTGGTGGCAGCATCGTCAGCATATTTAATCAATTGTGATGTCGGATATTTTGCTTTTGCTTGTAAGGAGGTCATATACATGTATAATTGGTAAAAGATACGCCGACAAGAAAGTTCTATAAGCTTGTAGTCTTTTAGTATCTAGCGACATCAATGACTGATTGTTGATAGCAATTTCAGATGCTCGATCAATTATCTAACTACTTGTAGGCCAATGTCGCCAGATCCTAACAAGAGTCTAATGATTGAAGTAGGGTCTACATTTCGTACCAGGCAGATTTACCTAAACCAAAAAGCGGCATGTATTGCGCTGGCCCAACTGCACTGAACTTGTACTTCAGTAAGTACTCAATTCTGCATTCCTAAATTATATCTATTTTGAGTTCTTGCATTTCATAGGTGAAAATGGAAATGAAGAAGTCATTCCACAGAATTAAATATTTTGTTTATCTGCTTCAGAAGCGTGCGCAGATGAATCTAATTCCGTGAGTCATCCACTTAGACAATTGTCATGATTGCAAGATAAATACTCTACGGCAAAAAAGGATTTCTACAAGTTTCTTGACCGCTGGATTCATAGAATAGCTTATCCTTTAAATCTATGGCAAATGTCCGATAACCAATGTGAGAATAAGAATATTTCTATGAAAATTAATACCTTTGTTTAACAAGATAAGTTAGAGGACAGGTCAAGTTTTCATGGTAAGTCATTACAAAAAAACGAGGGTCATGAGGAAAAGTTGGTCACTAAAGTGATTTGCTAGCCAAAGACAACTATCGCGATCCTTTGTTGGAGCCATAGAGTTTCTCGCGTGTCGCCCGTGTCTTCAGAAAGGCGGTGGCCGAGCTATTTTATGAAACGACTTGTGGTCTTCCCATATACACCGGAGATTTATTTTTTATGAAAATTTATCTTGCCGCTCTGGGAGGGCAAATCGTAGTTATACCTTAAACTATGCCAGATTATCTTGTAATGCATTTCTGTTATCTAAAGTTTTGATTAAATTTCATAGACATCCCTATCCCTGGAAATCCGAGGGGCAGGTTAACAAAACATAGACATATTTTTCCGTAATCCAAAAACTAATAATTTCTTGCAATGACACATCAAGGACTAGTAAGATATCTAGATAACTAGATAACTCTAGATACAGGTGAGTACCGGTAATAAAAAATACGGACGGTAACTAGCTTAAAATATCACAAATTCAGAATTCGAAGTTCAACGTTGTGTCATCCGGCTGATGTGTGGTCAGCATTTTCGGTTTTATATTCAAAACCGAACAGAAAGCGGTAGCTCTGAATGGCGAAATGCTTTCTGCCATGTTTGTCGCGATAAGGCCACAACGGCAATTTAGAAGATGAGGAGGAGTCACAATTCGGTTATTGTGCACCCAAGCTTAAACGCTTTGCTCCATATACACGTCTACGCACTAGGTCGGTGTGAAAGAAATGTAATATGTTTCTCAAATGAGCAATCATAAGTAATAAGCTGTCAAAGATAATCAAAGCAGTGACAATAATTAGCAAGTTAAGTTGAATAAACTGTGCTATATGATGTTCAAATCCGAAAAGCCAGAATAAACAATCTATCGTGATGTCAGCGCTACGTAGTAATATTGGATTTCTTCGATAATTATTTGTCATTATAACCTCGAGCCTTCGGCTCTCGGTAATTATAGCAATAATGACCTCAAATCTATGCATTATCTATTACTTAATGTATATCACATGCAGCAGTCATGCGGTCCAAAGATATCACATTTCGCACCTTCAGTCATTAACAAAGCCATAGCCATAATCAATGCTCTCACCTTAGACCAACTTATGACGCGACCAAAATGTTGCACTGTCAACAAATTGATAGAGGAAAACTACAGCCCATTTTCGATTATGAGGGCCAGAAAGGAACACTTTCAAATGATCCCATGAGTTTTCATGTCCCATGTATGCAACTGTGACATGATAGAACTACTTATTTTTAACCTGTTCATAAGACCCGACAATTAATAACAGTCTGAAATAATTCACTCAACTGGCAAGCTTCTCTACAGATCTCTAACTGCCCAATGACGAGCAGTCCTCGTCGTTCTCGAAGTTGATACCGGCCGGCGGCCGACGTGACCAAATCCGTCTCTGCAACCGTCCAGTTAAGACTGGCAGCTGCTCAATTTGGACAGCTAGATATTATTCGATTTCTCGATTTCTATGTATCATGCGATAGGCTTACGGATACTCCGGATAAGCAAGAGTTCCCGATGAAGCGCAAAGATGCTGATTTTCATAATTCTCCATCCAATTTGATCTTCTATCAGGAAATTAGATTGGCTTGATAGTATTCGTGCTTTGATAATATATTTTGTGAGCGCATGAAAAAGATTCACCTATAATTCGCTCAATAGCTTATTCAAGATATGGAATAATTTTGCCATAGACTAGCGAATACAAAAAGTTTTAGAAAAAATCATTTATGCTACAGCATGCGAGACTCCATTTGAGATCCAGAACAGCCTAAAACTAGATGTTAAAGTAAATAGTTGCTTATGGATTAGTACTTAATCATCATCGACGTAGGCCTACCCTCACTGCCGTCAAGCCAACTATGAAAACTTCGTAGTACTCACTACGAAGGATCAAACTTAATCGCTACAATCAGAAACCTCAAGCAAAAGCAGCTGTGAATTCATAATAAATAGACTTTTTGCCTAAACTTATTAATGTACATACTTCTAAATAGTTGTGTCTTTGAACATTATTCCCTGCAAAGCGGAAAAACACCAAAAATTAATAAAATTTCTTTATGCGTTATTAATCAACCTCATACAATTTGTCTAAGTACCTAAGCTTCTCTATGATCGACAAGCTTCAGTAATGTTGTACGGTTCTATCAGTTGCTTGAATAATTACATAATTAAATAGCAATTCTATTTTAACAGACTAGACAATTAATTTTAGAATGAATGTCGCCAATCGTAGAAATAAGACTAATTAGAATAACCGGTCCGCCGGCTGTTTGAGTGGTCGGCCGGTTCCAACCCTGGTTCTCGTCATGGTGCATTATTATTCAGTGTTGGGCACGCAACTACAAAATAATTGCGCCGCAATCGCAATCGCAACTTTGAAAAATTTGTTGCGGTCGCGACCGCAACCGCAATTCACAGCTGCAATTTTTTATAAACTTCACTGCTACAGACAACACGTCTTAAAATATGACTCATTGCAGTTTGATACACAGCTATCTGTTAAGACAGGCTGTAGCGGCCACTATGTTCTTATCGTCTTCAAATGAATTCTTGAATCTTCTGGAGATAGATTCAGAGATGCAAGTGAGCAATGGTTGACACACTCGCAATTATACATCATCAGTTAGACTCGAGTCCTTCGATTGGCAAATTGTCAATGTTAAGGGAGTAGGATTCGCTTAAAAGCGACTCAGCTCTCATTGCGAGAAGCTTCGAATAGATTAATAGTCTTTGACGAAAGCGAGAAAATAAGTTTTACAGAAAAACATGTAGTTTAAATGTTCAAGCGAAAAAGTTGCGATTGCGGTGGATTTTCGAACCTAAATTGCGACCGCAACCGCAATCGCAATCCGGCTTAAAGAAATTGCGACGCAATCGCAACCTCAGCTATCTTAGTTGCGGCCGAAATTGCGGCCGCAAGTGCCCAACACTGTTGTTATTGCGAAAACTGGGCAAATAAGATTGTCAGTTGTGGCAGTGTTGGAAACATAAAACCGGGGCTTAACAGGCTGATGCCTCACTCTACTACTAATTATCAAATGGTGGGCAGTAGTAAGGAATAACTTGCAAGAAAATGGAAAATCTCTATTTCCATGCCATTCAGAGAATTTGGACTCCCTACCCATCATATTTTTATCGAATTTTCGGACCAATTGCCCGACCCGACACTTTTTAGTTGATTTACTGGAAAGACGGATTGTACAGAAAATAATTGTCCCTGGAGTGACATATGCCAGGTGTGCACAGTGCAGCCGTCAAAAAATAGACTCAACCCGAAATTTTCCATGGAAAATCGAACCTGACCCCGAAATGTGTCTAAAGAAGACAGAACCAGACCCAACCTTACCCGAAAATCATCATCGAGGAAAAAATGTTCCCATAATTGTATTCATCAAATTTGCATATTACGCCTTTAAAGTAAATTTTTATCTAATTTCCATAAGTTCTACATTAAAACGCACTTATAAGTTAGTAGTAAGAAAACGGCGAACACCCGACTGGCGCGCCCCCCCTCTGGAACGACAGAGGTCTGTCGTGGTGTGCCGGCCAGGTTGGTCCAGGTTCGCTGACGTCCCCCCCTCTGGAACGACAGAGTGTCGTGGTGGACTTGGGCGACCGTCAGGTTTTGTCTTGAGGCTATAGTGTGCGATGATTTTTGTGAAATCTGATGAATGTTGGGTTGTAAAATGGGTTGTTTCGAGTGGAAGCAGTGCTCGGATGTGAAAACTAAGGCCAGATTCGGATTCAGCGTGAAATTCTGCATCTGTATGGTGAATTTGAAAGCAATCGGAGAAAAATTTTCGCTGACGTTCCCCCCCCTCCTCGGCACCGACCTTCCAACTTTGCTTCTAGTGGACGGATTTTGTCGTGCAATAGCTCGTTTTAAAGCTAAGAGTGAGACAAATTCACTGAAAGAAACGGCTTGTTCATATCTGTCTTCGTTTAGATGTGAGACGCCATTTAAGATTTTGGGAGATTGTCGAAAAACGACAGAGTTAGAATTTTGGACGTTTTGGGCTCTAGCGTCAAAACGAAGCATCGGATTGGAAAACGTATTTCAGATTTGGAATCAGCATGAAATTCTCTATCAACATGGTGAGTTTCAAGTCAATCGGAGAGAAAAAATTTTCAACATTCTTCGAAAAAACGACAGTTAAAATTTTTGCGATGGCTGTAGGCTGTAGAGCCAAAACGAAGCATCGGATGGGAAAACGGAGGCCAGATTCGGATTCAGCGTCAATTTCTACCTGGAAATGATATATATTTTCAGCTCAATCGGAGCACTAGAACCGGAGATAGACGGATTTAAAGATTTGGATGATGGGTATTACGTCATCAGCTGATCGTCACACACTATATAAACTGGGAACCGACAGAGACTTGTCATTAATACGAGAGATTGTCAAAGGTAGGTCGTCTCTCTGAGCTCCGATGATAGGTTCGGATATTCCAAATTCCGGGTTTCTGTAAGAAACTGACTTAGAAAATTTCATTGCTGATATCAGCTAAGGCGTCAGACTTAGAGGTTAGCCAGGAGATGGCCTTCGTCTCCAGGCCATAAAAGACTCCAAAACTTTAAAGGCTTGTAACTTTGCTTCTACAAGTCCGTTTGACTTGATTCAAAAAGGTTCGGTCGCTATTGACCTGCCCTAAGTGATAGACTAAAAGACTAAAATTTCATAAGTAGTGCTAAAAAGTTGAAAAATTTAAATTCACTAGTTTTGGAGGTTTTCTGGGGTTTTCGACCCTGCTGAAGTCAATGAAGGCATTTTTAATGATGTCTGAGCCAGTCGTCTCATGGTATAAGCGGCTTTTCATTGAAAGCGAGCAAGACACGGAGAGTTTTGCTGTAATATTCCACTGACAGGGTGTTCCTTCGGGACGGCGGACGATGCCGTAGTGATAAGTGTGGCAAGGGAGTGTGTCATATTTTAGACCGTAACCGCTGGGGTAACTCATGTTGGGCATTTGACACAGTTCTCAACGTAGCACTTTGAACGCCAATCGGTTGAGTCTTAGCTATCTTGTCATGGGTGACCTCTAAACATCTCCATTGCAAAACGCTGGTGAATCAAGCTCTCTACGGCTTGCTATCAAGCAGATCAAAGCAATGACTTGGGATGTTTCCTCAAGGTTCTCAAGTATGCTGAGTTCAAATCTGCTATCAGATTTCAAATTTAACTAAGTCTAAGGCAGCTTTGAGGGGTTAGATCCCAGCTACTGTTCACTACCTTTGACTCGGCGTTGCTGTTACCACTTCGGGGCAGTGACAATGATGTCTTAAGCTGTAAATAGCGGGTATCGGGGAAGATCTTTCACTTCCCTAGTGATCAGTACAAGGCCTTCAGGCTGTCGACGGGATCGAGTGTCACTCACTATACTCATATCTATCATTCCTCACTAAGTGTAAAATCATTGTTTTCCGTTTTTCGCTTGAGAAATGCCGAAATACAATAATGTCAAGACCAGTTTCAAATTGTGTCAATGCCGGAAGGTATTCCGAGCTGACGCCTTCAAGAAACACGCTTGCACTAGCAAGAAACAGATAGGGGTCGCTCGCTACTATTGCGGAGCCCACAAAGTCAGTCGCTTAAGTGAGCGGCTGGAGGATTGGCACTCACAACACAGCGAGTGTCAAACAGGCGAAGTAGGCGAAGAAGAACGGAGTTCACTCTTCGCCACTGAGCTCCGTTCTTTGGAGCTACAATCCGTCAACAAACAAGTACGGAGTTCACTCTTCGCCACTGAGGCCACTGAGCTACAATCCGCCATTGAAGCGATTGCCGCTGTATCCTCACTTAGTAGCGAGAGCTCGCTGTCCAGCAGCGATAGTGAGGAGGAGGAGAGAGACCTACAGTCGCAACCTATCGAGGATGTCGACCTCGATCGCGAGACCCCTGCAGCCGTGACTGCGAGCGGAATTGCAACGCAATGTCGCAATTTTGTCAAGCGCCCGCCGGTGATCGCCGAACGGGAGAAACTAAAAAAAGAGGTGGAGAAGTTGAAGGAGGAGGCCTTCTCATACAAGGCAAAGTATGAGGACCTAAAGAACGTGGCCGGAGAGATGAAGAAGGTGAAGGAGAGATTAAGCGAGCGCGGGATGGCGAGTTGGAGCAGGAGAGGCTCAAGACTCTCGAGGGGAAAGCCAGAGAAAAATCTTTGCTAGCAGAGAGGGAAAGTAGGGAGAAGGAGATACGAAGGTTGAAGGAGGAAGTGGAGAGACTCCGTGTGCAGATGGCTAAGGTTGTCGAGACGAACCACGAGCTGCACCGTTCGATGCAGCTGGTGGATCGCGATCGAAGGGTGCATTCCAGTCGTCTGCACATCCCTATTAGAAAGGGGAGAGTAGCAGAAACTCCTCTCTTGTACGAGCGTGGAAGAGGGGAGAAATGCTACTCTCGGGTGAAGAAAGGGGTGGAGTGTCTACACTTCACCTTCAATCATCGTGATACGATCTCGAATTTCCTTTATGAGGAAGCGTCCGAGAAGATCTGTAAGTAAAAATGACTAAATTTAAATGTAAGATGATAACTCACTACTTCTTTCTTTACAGACATCCAAGAGAAGCGACCACCCGCCCCGTTGCCAGAGCCGCAGTCGAAACAGCAAGCCTGAGTCCCTATCACACACCCCGAGAACGAGCCACCGGTTCTCTTAAGGGCCACCATGGGGCAAGACATGATAGAACCTCCTCGCGGTTTGCCCTGGGCAGTGTTCAGACTGGCGAATACTATCATTAAGTTGAATCTGCTATCAGTCAACTTGAACGTTGCAAATGAAGTTCGGTGTAATACTTCCTTTCGACGGGCGTTCCTGTAAAGGGCGGCGGTGAAACCCGTAGCTATGTATACCGCAAGGGACATTCGGCAATGGTCAATCTTGTTAAACCTCTCTGCGTTTAACAGGGCGACATTTAGCCAACTGTCGAAGGTTGCCTTATAAACTGTCCATTGCATACGTTATGAGAACCATGAGTTCTACCTGCCTCTATCAATGAGATGAATTGATGAATGGAATGAAATGGGAGGACACTCACGCGCCACACGCAACATAACACACTTCTCTCTTCCGTAGTCTAACAAGCTCTTTACACATGGATCGCAGTCGATTGCTATCCCTGTATCAGAAGTGTAAGATATCTTAATTTTATTTGACACTATTTCATCTATCATCATCGCCCATATGAAATGTTTTAAGATTTACAAGTTAGACTAAGCGTGCTATTATTTCCAAATGAAAATGTATACATGGTTAAATCATCCACTGAAGCCCCGTTCAAGTAAGTCAGTATGAAAGCAAAGATAATACGAAATAAAAATTTATTATGGCATGTATTTCAAAAGGTCTTCATCGTCAATATCGTCCCAGAGTCTGGCTTCACATAGATAACAAAAACAGTTCAGTTGCTTTAATCGTTCTTCCACTGCGAGCCTCACTTTTTCAATATACTCCCACTCCGCCATAGTTCGTGGCTTGGAGTTAGGGGTGTACCACTCCCATAATTGGTGGAGGAATTTCGTGCTGGTGATCTCCATCACATCGTCAGTATCGTACTGGAGATACTTCCACCTCACGCCTGTTAAGTCGGGACACTCCTTCTCACATACACTCTCTTCGTTGTCCGCTGGTAATGACAACTTTCTGATATTGTCGAGTCGGTACACCTTCTCTACCTTCCCCTTCGTTGGAGCGTTTGGTGCAACGAGCGCCCTTGGTGATGAGCATGGAGAAGAGAATTTTGTATTCGGTATTTTTGGAGGGCTTGTCATGTTGACTGTGAATAATAACTTTGAAATGTTTCCTAATTCTTAAGTATAAACAAGCAACCAATCAAAATCAACAGCCAATGAATGATGAATATGAAAGTATATATGTAAAGTGACATCCGTATCATTTCACTCTGTCTTTGAGACGTGTAAGTAAAGTGTTCTCTGGTGAATTCTATATTTGAGGCGTACAAGTGAGCTGCTCTCTAGTAAAATCCAAATTTCAGACGTATTATTTGAGTGAAGTCTCTATCTTGTTGAAGAATCAACCTTAAACATAATTTCGTTGAAATGGTAAGTTAAGGAATTCATCAGTCATCTCCCTCAAACGTGTGGCTAATAGCATCTTCCTCAATTTCAGGCATCAACTTCATCACCAACGCCCTCCCTTCTCGAGGAAAGTTTAGAGTTGTTGAGTCAAGGTAGGTTGTAACAATACACTGAGACTTGAATAGAGATGATAGAATGATTTCTCTTTCAGGTGATACCAGTCCCCTCTCGAGCGAGTCGGATAACAATAGCGACTCCATGTCAACATTGTCGCGGGAATGCAACGATCGAGAATGTGCTGACTGTGGACACATCTTCACGAGGAAGCGTGATCTCGTCCGACACATCAAGTGAGGTGTTTGTAGACCTAAGTCAGCATCAATCTCCGAAGGTGGGGATGATTCTGTTAACGATGTCTCCTTTTCTTGCGATTTATGCATTCAGTCTTTTGAGTCACATTTTGAACTATCTTCACATAGACTTCAACATACACACAGTGACGATAGTTATACTAACAGCACCTCCTCTATCCGACTCTCTGAAGTGTCGATAAATAATTTAGTGAGGAACTACCAGATGGAATCCTCAGAAACCATTACTGACTTTGAAGAATGGTTTCATCAAAATTCATCTTTGATTGGTGCGCTCTTCAACAATTTAGCCAATTTTAGAATTAAAGCGCTCATCTATCTCAAAATAAAATATGCAAAAATCGACCACCATACTGGTCAAATAGTAGAGAGGTTGGAGTTTCACATACCCTCCTCTCCTGCAACCGAAGTTGTAGACTGCGAGTCTTGGATAAATTTTCATATCCAAGGGTTAAAATTAAACATAGATAAATTTAACGAGCGTGATAGTGGTCTCGTTTTTGATGGTATTAAGACCACCATGATTAAAATCACTTTATTAGAGAACTACTCTGGACGAGGCTCCTTTAAACTTCCGAAAAATTTAAAAAATAAAACAGCAGTCATTTCTGTAGATTGCGAATCGCACTGTTTTAAGTATGCCGTCCTCTCCATTCTCCACTATAATGATGTACAGAATAGCCGATACCGTAAGAGTAAGTATCAACAGTGGGAGAATGAATTAAAGTTTGATGACTGCAATAGTGAAGATATGAAAATTAAAGATATAGAAAAATTTGGAAAACTGAACAACATCAAAATAGTTCTCCATGTTTGGGAAAAGGGATTGAAGGGTGTCCGCTACAACTCGCGTACGAGTTGTTATGACCACGTTATCAACCTTTTATTAGTAAGACAGAATGATAGTGAGGAATGGCACTACTGCGGTATTCCAAAAATTTCTCGCTTATACCACCACTTAAGAAATTCTAGCTCATCAGAGATTTATTACTGTGACAGATGCATTCGGAACTTTAGGAGTAAAAACAAATTTCAAACTCATTACGAATGGTGGAAGCAAGGTAAACTACAAATGGAGCGCATGCCAAAAGATAAGGAGTTTTCATATAGAGAGAATGGCGATGAGCTAAGTCCTCTTCGTGTCATCTATGCTGACATCGAATGCTATATCGATGATAACACCCATCGATCAGCAGCCATTTCCTGCTATGAAGTATGGCATGACCATTTCCAAAATATAAAAAATAAAATGCACGTCAGGCAAGGTTAGGATTGTATTTACCAATTCCTACAATTCCTCGAACAGGCTGTAAAATTTCAACAAAATTATGATGGTGAACTCTATCGCAGATCATTGCATATGACAGCAGATGATCAAGCAAAATTTGATAGTTGCAACGTTTGCCTCAAATGTAGGAAAACATTTGATGATGATAAGATTAAGAAAGTGCGCGACCATGATCACATCACTGGTAAATTTAGAAACGCACTATGTTCAAAATGCAATTTTTCACTTAGGATGAAACGGCGTAAATTACCCGACATTTTCCATAATTTCAAGGGCTGCAACAGCCATATGATAATAAAAGGAGGTTTAGGTCAAATGAAAGAGTGGAAGCGTGATGTAATAGCACAAACGAGAGAGACGTTTATGGCCATGACAGCAAAAGTGCCTGTTGATAAAACTAAAGAAAATAAGACGGTCTATTTTGATATAAAATTTTTAGATTCCTACCAATTTATGACTGCATCACTGGCCTCTCTCGTACAAAATCTAAAGTCTCTTCCACTAACACAAAATCTTAAGAAACAATATCCAAATCTAACCGATGAAGTCATCACACGGAAAGGAGTCTTTCCATATGCATATTATGATGCGATTAGTAAACTCGGCGAGACTTCTCTTCCGTCCATAGATAAATTTAAAAATGATTTCACCGGTGCAGAATGTAAGACCGAAGATTATGATCATGCACAAGATGCATGGATAAAATTTGACTGCCATACATTTGGCGAATATATGATTGCCTATCTTAAGTTAGATGTATTTTTGCTGGCTGATGTATTTCAGGAGTTTCGACAAGTGGCATTAGAAGAAGATAAGTTAGATCCCGTCCACTTTGTCAGTCTGCCAGCCATGTCATTTAAGTCTGCTTTTAAAATGACTGGTGAGACCATTCATCTCTTACAAGATCCAGAGATGTATAATTTATTTGAGCGAGGAATTCGCGGTGGTCTCACATTTGTAAATAAACATAGGTTAAAATCAAAATTAGTAGGCAATGATCAGACTCATCTTAAGTATTATGACAAAAATAATTTATATGGTAGTTCACTATCCAAACCACTCCCTCACTCTGAGTTTAGCTGGTTAGATGATAGTGAAATTCAGCATCTCTCCAACCCTTCTAACATACTAGCAATTCCAGATGAAGTTGATTGGGGATATTATTTTGAGATAGATCTAATCTATCCAAATAATATTAAACATAAAACCGTAGATTTTCCACTCGCACCCGAATCAGGTGAAGTGACCAAAGATATGTTTTCCGACTTTATGAAACAATTTCATAAAGATTTAGAATCATGCGGTCAACCCGACTATAAGCCTTGCCGCAAACTTTTACTCACCCAGTATGGTAAGGAAAACTATTTAGTTCACTTTAGCATCTTAAATTTTATTTAGAAATGGGTATGATTTTAAAAAGAGTTCACCGCATTATTAAATTTAGACAGAAAGCCTTCCTCAAACCATATATTGATAGCAACAGCCAGAAACGTGCACTAGCCCAAAATAATTTTGTAAA
>CAJQUW010011339.1:0-14828 GCA_907163375.1 Prostheceraeus crozeri | reverse complement strand
GCTAACAAAGTACGTATCAGCTACGTAGGATTGTTAGCGGAATATGCTATCACTTTTGCCAATAAAAATCTCAAACTGTGAATTTGTTCTTTGATTTCGATTATTCATGAACTGAAGCTATAGATCTGACACATAAGGTCTAGTAAAGTTGAACAGTAGAGTCATATACAAAGGTGGTTCAATGCGCCCCACAAATGGTGCAAATTGAGCCACTTTGGTAAACATTTTAGAATTAAAATTATGAGGAGGTGAAATGTCAGAGAAACGTGCAACAGATCAGAGATAACTTAAAATGCCCTAAACTTTTCATCCGAATTTTATTTTGGCCCATTTGATTTAAAATATTAGAACCGTTGAGAACAGTTCAAAAACATGCTCAATTTGCCCCACACTCCCTGTTGTATAATGGATTTATCAATGGAACATTGTGCATTGTAAGATAGCTACGTTACAAGTTATATGTTGTATGAGGAAATCATAGATCCTGATGATATGAATCTAACTCAACCAGTTGTAATAATACCACACTCCCCTATGTCACTTGCATGTTGCGCAGCAGAAAAAGCTAAGTCATATGCAGATTTTCTTTAAATGCTTGCTAGTCTTCTTTGTATTGAATGCACTACTTAATTACATGTATTAGCCGACTCGCATTAAAGCTGGATATGTCTGAGATTTATTCGAGATTTTAATTATTATTCTGACTGATAGAAACTTCAATGATTGAACAGATTTAGCATTGAAAGGGAATTCGCAGGCGGTGATTATCATTGAAGATGCACTAAGAAAACATGAAATGATTGCAGATCAGCGGCTCAAAAAATATTCTTTTTAATTTCAGATCATGTGGACAACATGTTCGGAGAATATGATTGGGACGTTGTCAGATGTTCCATAAACCAAAAAAATCGTGATTTGGAGAAAAGGTCTTGAAAGATTGGAAAGTTTTGCTAACTGATAGTGTTTCACTTTTTAACTTCACACTCTTTTGCCTTCTTTTTGAACTGGAATAAAACAAGTACTTCAAAAAAGTTTGTCCATTTTTTCTTCGAATCAGTCGTTATGGAGTAATTGTCTGGGTTGTTCAACGGATAGACTGGTCATCACATATTACGGGACATGTAGCTTAATTAGGCCAACATTAGAATGCTCAAGGATGAGCGATAATCAGTTGAGTGCGAAAAATCTAAATATTCTAAGATTCTGTCAGAATCCCATTTAAGTATAAGAATCTGACAGTATCTTACAAAGATCCTACACTTTCTGTCAGATTGTATATAGCCGTCATAGTGTATCTACGGTATAGTCCACATGTACAGTTATGGCCAATGATTTCCGACCACCCATATATTTCTAAGATAAAACGAGTTCAGAGTATTAGTTAACAAGTAGTATTTAAGTTATAAACAAAAACATGTGTAATTAACACATGGGAACAATTGAACTTACATTTAAATGTCTTTGGTCAATTAAATTGCAAAATCTCAATGTTTCATAAAACAATTAATATTTAGTAGCAGTACCATGAGCCGCCAGAACAGCGTTGATTCGACGTGGCATTGAATCTACAAGAGATTGGCAATACTCAGGAGTTATTTCATGGGTTCAGGCATGAAGAATAGCACCTTTGAGTTCTATCAGTGAGGATGGATTGGATTTCGACACTTCTAACTTCAGCTTTTCCCAACAATTTTCTATCCGGTTTAAGTCTGGTGACGATCCTGGCCACGGGCTGAGTACTTCAATATTATTACAATGAAGCCAAGATTTTTCGGACACGGGACTGGTGGCATGGTGCACCGTCATGTTGGAACACATCGCAACTATGAAGTTCCATCCACAGTGGCACCTTTTCTGCAATGATTTTCAAATATTCAGCCGAATTGACCGTCTTCCCTTGCTGTACAAAGTAAATACCTCCGCGACCAAATCCAGATATCGAACCCCATATCATGATTGACGGGCATTTTTTCACCGCTGGTACAGTAAACCTTGGATTGAAACGCTGATTTGAAGGACGTCGAACCAAGGCCCAGTGTCGTTGAAACTGCTTTATTTGTGTTTCGTCGCTGAAGAGTACACTCCGCCATTGGTCAACTGTCCAGTCTTTGTGAGTTCTGCAGAAGATAAGGTCGATCTTTGATATTCTTTCGAGATAGTCGAGGTTTTACAGCTGGACGGTAAGAGCGAAGACCTGCATCGATAAGGAGGCGCCGTCTGATGGTTCGAGTGCTGACTACCACATTTTCAGGTAATTGCGCTCTGATTTCAGAACTGGATATAGATGGATTCCTCACAGCAGCACGGCGAATCATGTTATCAGTTTGACGGCTGGTGATTCTTGATAACTTGGATAATATCATGGACTGTTGTCTTCGACAAATTTAATCTTACTGCGATCTGACGTTCACTCCATCCATCATCAAATAAAAGTTTAATATTAGCGCGAGCAGCAGGACTTGTAGGCATAATTACAATGAGACGCACAAATTAACTTTGGCAAACAATTCTTGGAATTCGTGTAATTCTGAGAATTCCACCGATTTATACATACTCAATGGTGGTTGGCTGGTGCCTGATAGGTAAATCAACCAATTATAACTAATATAACGTATGTTTGTAGAAATAAAATAAGGTTGTCAGAATGAAAATAATAGTGGTCGGAAATCAATGGCCGTATCACTAGTGGTCGGAAATCATTGGCCATAACTGTACACTGTAAACCGCTGACTGACCATTGACAGACATTTATCCTACAAAATCTGTTTTGTCGGTCATTGTTAGTTCTTGTAGGATGATTGCCACTGAACACCTGCAATATCTGACAAAAAGCGACAAAATGAGTAGGAATGAATTATAGCTTAAATTTCATCAAAAATGTAGGTGATTAATTAAATTATGTCAAAATAAATCATGGTTTTGCCAGTCAATAATACAGATTGCCAAAAAGTCAAGCAATCACTAATCGAAAAAATCAATCAACATTCAGCAGTCTTTGTTTAGTTGATTTGCATACAAGTCATCTATTTCGATGTCGGTGGAGAAGCTACAAATTCGTCGGATATCGCAGGATATTGGAGGTGACAATCGTCGGTTGATTTTGTCAGCAATTTTGTAGGATAATTGTCGGTCTACAGTTTACAGTGTACAGTATGCTAGCTACATTTCATACAACGATGACGTATGTGCGCAATATATCATAGACGAAGTATATAAATTTGTAAATAATTTCTCGTTTGGCAAAATCGAAATATCGTTAACAGTGGAACAATGAGGATGTTCGTAAGAGGGCATCGGTCTCATGAGCTTGTGTCATTTACATTAATCACATTAACCGTTTTTACGTTGACCAAAGTTATACGCTAATTATGAATATGTACAATTACCGACAACGATGAGGAAGACACTAGACTACATTCCTCATCATTTCAATGCACTGTAAATTCGATTTATAAACTAGAATTACTAAAGCCTAATTTAGATATGCGCAGATACATAATATTATAGCCTATTCATCACAAAGATTATGTAATTATTGAGAGAGCAAAATAAATCCTATGACTTTTCCATGTGCTATGTCCAAGCTATCTTCATGACAGATTTCATAGACTTTTGAAGCAGCGGTGGACAAATAACTGAAGTTTTTAGCCAATGAGGTCTAGATATCTATAATTGTACAGGAGGCAAAATGACGCTTTCTGTGGGAGAGCTTCGAAGGCCTGTTTCAGAGATATAGAGGAATTATAGATATCTAGACCTCCTTGTTTATTAACTAACTGAAAACGTCATTTCATCTGCTAGAAAATTATAAATTGATTCGTTGGCCAGCAAAGTTTTAGTAATCAATTTTGCTTTGTGATTTTCATTTTGATCAAATCTGTTTTCATACTGCTGTGCTTGCATCGCCTACCTTCAATCCATCATTTAATAACACCCACACCTCACTTAGAATTTTATTTTGAGCAATCAGACATTTTCCTGGCTTGCAAAATTGGAATGATTTGATGGATTTAATTCCTGTCATACCTTCATGGGAGCGCCCGTTGTAATTGTTGAAACCGCCTTGTGACGGAATGAATTAGCGATTGGGACATTCAGTTAACTAGAGGCAGCTGAAAGTTGAGTATTCAAATATTTGAAAAGAAGTTGCTTGTACTGTTATCAGGAATGTTGAAACTCATTGTCTCCACGCGTTTGCAAACTCAATGATATGGAATGCGCCTAGACAGTCAGTACGCACAACAAAATTATTTTGGAAATTTTAATTGTTATGCTGAGGATTTGTTAGTTACAGAAACTTGATTCAAAGTCTGCCTGCCAACAAATGCAACTCATTTATAAGAAATTAGACGTGTGGGAGGAAGGTCGTGAATTACTTCAACTGCCTGCACCTTTATTGAATATTTTGAAAGTGTATCATTTCCAATAATGTAATAATGCCGCAAGTTGCACCAAGAACGTGGCCCTAACATTAGTCAATACAATCGTCACCTCGCGAGGTGACCACTACAATTCGCTTCTTTAAAACCTTCCCAATTATATTGTACAACTATTGCAGGTTACTGAGAACTCAGCAGTCCGGCAGCCAGCACGAGTTTCTGCAGGGAACGAGGCCGACAATGAGACTTTCACAGAATGATGTACACCTCATAGTCCGGCAGCCAGAACAAGTTTCTGCATGGAACGAGGCCGAGAATGAGACTTTCACAGAATGATGTACACCTCATAGTCCGGCAGCCAGCACGAGTTTCTGCAGGGAACGAGGCCGACAATGAGACTTTCACAGAATGATGTGCACCTCATAGTCCGGCAGCCAGCACGAGTTTCTGCAGGGAACTAGGCCGACAATGAGACTTTCACAGAATGATGTGCACCTGAAAGTCCGGCAGCCAGCACGAGTTTCTGCAGGGAACTAGGCCGACAATGAGACTTTCACAGACTGATGTACACCTCATAGTCCGGCAGTCAGCACGAGTTTCTGCAGGGAACGAGGCCGAAAATGAGACTTTCACAGAATGATGTACACCTCATAGTCCGGCAGCCAGCACGAGTTTCTGCAGGGAACGGGGCCGACAATGAAACTTTCACAGAATGATGTACACCTCATAGTCCGGCAGCCAGCACGAGTTTCTGCAGGGAACGAGGCCGACAATGAGACTTTCACAGAATGATGTACACCTCATAGTCTGGCAGCCAGCACGAGTTTCTGCAGGGAACGAGGCCGACAATGAGACTTTCACAGAATGATGTACACCTCATAGTGCGGCAGCCAGCACGAGTTTGTGCAGGGAACGAGGCCGAAAATGAGACTTTCACAGAATGATGTACACCTGATAGTCAGGCAGCCATCACGAGTTTGTGCAGGGAACGAGGCCGACAATGAGACTTTCACAGAATGATGTACACCTCAGTCAGGCAGCCGGCACGAGTTTCTGCAGGGAACAAGGCCGAAAATGAGACTTTCACAGAATGATGTACACCTCATAGTCTGGCAGCCAGCACGAGTTTCTGCAGGGAACGAGGCCGACAATGAGACTTTCACAGAATGATGTGCACCTCATAGTCTGGCAGCCAGCACGAGTTTCTGCAGGGAACGAGGCCGACAATGAGACTTTCACAGAATGATGTGCACCTCATAGTCCGGCAGCCAGCACGAGTTTCTGCAGGGAACGAGGCCGACAATGAGACTTTCACAGAATGATGTACACCTCATAGTCCGGCAGCTAGCACGAGTTTCCGCAGGGACCGAGGCCGACAATGAGACTTTCACAGAATGATGTACACCTCATAGTCCGGCAGCCAGCACGAGTTTCTGCAGGGAACGAGACCGAAAATGAGACTTTCACAGAATGATGTGCACCCTATGATAAGTGCGAATCTGTGGATCTGCCGAGTTCTAACTAATTCCTCTTCTTGTCAGATAGGATCAAAGTAAAACGCAATTGAATTCAATATCTGTACGTAGTTTTTAGTAGGAATGATATTAGTAAGAATGATGTTTTCTATTATCAATCGAAAAGTAATAAGTCAAGATGCCGTCATGGAAAATATGTAATACCCGGTGTAGAACTGAAAATAACTACTCGTTCCCGCTTCAATTTTACATATAAACGTAATTACAGAAATACAACAATAACAATATTAAAATCTTGTGATACCTCCGTCATCACCGATGAGTTCTCCTACGCAATCAGTCATTGAATAAATAAGAGATCCGATAACTTCGTATATCCATGAGTTATCTCCAAATTTCGTCTAAAATTGCAAAACGTTCGTCAATGTTAGTCGCATTATCATATTTCCTTTGCAGGTTGCAGTTTCATTCTACTCCACACAATCTCGATGGTGCTTATAGTGGGACTCTAAGAAGGCCAGTCAATGATATTAATATCATTTTGTTAGTGAAATGTTCGCGTTCGAAGAGCAGCATGGATAGGCGCATTGTCTTGTTGAAAAATGCCACTTCCCTGAGATATTACTGGCCAAATTGGCACGAAGTGCTCTGCAAGTATGTTGTTCCGAATCAATGTGGTTTTCGATTGTGACTTAATCCGTGAAGCTACTTACAGAAAATGCTCCCATACCATTGCATGAGCAACAGACCTCCCAACGCTGCAGATGCGGCGGGTCTTCGAACATACTGCACGCGGGATTGTCCTAGGCAGAATCGCCATTCATCAGAAAATAACTCTGTCTTCCACCTTCTACTCGTAGAACTCCACTTAGATTTTTGCGAGCCCATTCAAGTCTGCAGTCTTCATGGTCTTCAATCTAAAGAGTTCTCCTTGCCGGTGCAAAGGATTTGAGACCAGCATCTCGTAACCGATTAGAAAGTGCTATTCTGTCGCATTCAAGATGCAAGTCCTGCTTTATGGCAGGCGTGAAAGGATTTTCAGAAGACATCCAGACAATATTTTCATCTTCTCTGTCCCTTGTCACTTTCTTCCGTCCACAAGTACCTACATTGATTCATTCAGCTTGTCCATCGACAGACACTTTAAGCATACCTCTTGATTGTGTTCTCTGAAATGTTCATGCACTAAGATAGTATAGGCTTTGAAATGCATTTTATATGATTTTTATTGCATATGCAGGGTGCGGCAGAAAAACCAAGTGTTTTTAATTTCGCTGTATCTCATTACATTTAGAAATAAAATAGAAATAACTGATGTCAATGTGTTCTTTAGGTCATAGCATTTACGTTTTTGTCCACATTGGACCACAATTTATTATTTTTTGTAGCAGTTTTTTTAACTTAATAATTATAGTCATTTTCCCCTTTTATGCACTTAATGAAACGATGTTACAGTAAGAACCTAAGTGCTTTGAAAACAAAAGCTTTTAACACATTCACTTTATTATGCATAGTGATCAAAAGCTTTTAACACATTCACTTTATTATGCATAGTGATCAAGATTCAATCGATATCTTGAATGTCAATAAGCGTTAGAAATTAACAGTTTTAAAACAGTTCACGCAAACTTGAAGAACCATTAACAGCAACAAGTCTGAGAGAATGACTGATTGGACTTTAGAACATCGCATCTTTGTGTACGACACTTTCGTAAAATGCAATGAATCTGTGACCACTGTCCAGCGTGAGTTCCGCCGCTACTTCAATATCAATAGAAATGATTCAGTGCCTTCTCGAGATGGGTGAATAATGTTCGTACGCAATGATCGCTATTGAAGAAAACACCACCAGGGCGAATGCGTGAAGTGCGGACTCATCAGAATATTGACAGAGTCAGAGAAGCGGTGGAGCGAAGTCCGGACCGGTCAGTTAGAAGGCAAGCGGTTGCAATGGGAATCATTGATCGAACGATGAGACGAATTTTGCATGAAGATCTTAACTTTCATCCATACAAAATGGCGATAGAAACGAACTGAACACGAATGATTATCCCCAACGATTGAAGTTTGCACAGGACATGCTTGCTCTCTATGAAAATGAGGATTTGAAGATCGCGATGCGTGACGAAGCACACTTCCACCTTAATGGCTCTGTCAATAAGCAAAACTGCAGATACTGGTCGTCGGAGAATCCCCGGCTTACTCATGAAACACCTTTACACAGCCCCAAGGTGACCGTATGGTGTGCAGTTGGAAGATTTGGCATCATCGGACCTTACTTCTTGAAGAAGGAGGAGTTACGGTAACCGTGAAATCTGAGCGTTACGTCAATATGGTGAAACCGTTTCTCATCCCGGAGCTGAGAAGACGCCGTCTCAATCGTCGATCTCTCTGGTTTCAACAAGATGGCGCAACAGCACATACTGCTACAAAAACAATTAGTGTTCTTCATGAGCTGTTCCCAAATCGACTCATTTCCAAATCTGGTGACATTGTATGGCCACCTCGCTCGCCTGATTTATCGATTTGTGATTTCTTTCTTTGGGGTTGGCTTAAGTCCTTAGTTTATAAGGACAAACCCCGCACTCTCGATGAATTGAAGAATTCAATAAGGAATCAAATCGCATCAGTCGGTGTCAATATGCTTGAGCGAGTCGAAACTAACTTTCAAGAGCATCTTCGTTGTTGCGTTAAAGAGAACGGTCATCACATGAGTGATGCTATTTTTCATTCGTAATTTTGATGTTATTTCTGCTTGTCATGATATTTGTATTTTCAAAAAATGAATATTATGTCAAAAGATTTTTTTGTTTTCAAAACACTTAGGTTTTTTCTCCGATATAATTTCATTAAGTGCATGAAAGAGCTATCTACAATTTTAAGTTAAAAAATCTACTTCTAAAAATATGAAATTGATGTCCAATATGGACAAAAACGTAAATGCTATGATCCAAAGAACATGTATACATAAGTTATTTCTATTTTGTTCCAATATGTACTGAAATATAGCGTAATTAAAAACACTTGGTTTTTCTGCCGCACCCTGTGACCTTTCAGAAACTCAGTCAAGTCGGCACCGCGGGATGCCATAACTGGCAAGCCTTCTAGAATGAAGTGAACAAAGCGACACTTCCAAATTGCTTTTGCATTCTGTTAACGTCACGGATTCTTTGTGTACCGTAGACCGACAATTATCCTACAAAATTACTGACAAAATCAACCGACGATTGTCTCCTCCAATATCCTGCGATATCCGACGAATTTGTAGCTTCTCCACCGACATCGAAACAGATGCTTTGTATGCAAATTAACTAAACAAAAACTGTTGAATATTGATTGATTTTTTCGATTAGTGATTGCTTGACTTGTGGCCAATCTGTATTATTGTGTGGCAAAACCATGATTTATTTTGACATAATTTAATCAATTACCTACATTTTTGATAAAATTTAAGCTATAATTCATTGCTACTCATTTTGTCACTTTTTGTCAGATATTGTAGGTGTTCAGTGGCAATCATCCTACAAGAACTAACAATGACCGACAAAATAGATTTCGTATGATAAATGTCTGTCAATTGTCAGTCAACGGTTTACTTACAGTGTATGGACTGTCCGCAGCATCAGCATATATAGAACAGTGGCGAATGCTGATTTGTAGTAATTATGATCGATCACTTGCCATGAATATTATCGGGTAGGCCTACTATATCTTCTCCATGACTGTATGTCTTGAGGCCATTCCTTATCTTGTTCATGTTTATAGAGCTTGCCACATTTAAGATTTTCTCCTACTGTCGGCAAATAGAAAAATGTGGATCCACTTTATCCAAATTCAACCAGATTCTCACAGACATCGCCGATCAGAAGCAATATAATAATACATGTACATACACATAATAGATGACATGAAGACGTATATCATGTTGAAAATGATGGCTCTAGACTTTGCAACTTTCACTTGATCAGAGAAGACATTGAAAATTTCATTTTACCAAAAACGGCGATGTGCCTCCAATTGGATTAGCATGTATTTGTCCTTGATCCTGGCTGAAAAGAAGAGGAACTAGGTAGACCTCGGTAGACTGCAGATTCGCAGCAGACATAGTGTGTACATCATTCTGTGAAAGTCTCACTTTCGGCCTCGTTCCCTGCAGAAACTCGCGCTGGCTGCCGGACTATGAGGTGCACATCATTCTGTGAAAGTCTCATTGTCGGCCTCATTCCCTGCAGAAACTCGTGCTGGCTGCCGGACTTTCAGGTGTACATCATTCTGTGAAAGTCTCATTGTCGGCCTCGTTCCCTGCACAAACTCGTGCTGGCTGCCGGACTATGAGGTGCACATCATCCTGTGAAAGTCTCATCTTCGGCCTCGTTCCCTGCAGAAACTCGTGCTGGCTGACGGACTATGAGGTGTGCATCATTCTGTGAAAGTCTCATTGTCGGCCTCGTTCCCTGCACAAACTCGTGCTAGCTGCCGGACTATGAGGTGCACATCATTCTGTGAAAGTCTCATTGTCGGCCTCGTTCCCTGCAGAAACTCGTGCTGGCTGCCGGACTATGAGGTGTACATCATTCTGTGAAAGTCTCATTTCGGCCTCGTTCCCTGCAGAAACTCGTGCTGGATGCCGGACTATGAGGTGTACATCATTCTGTGAAAGTCTCATTCTCGGCCTCGTTCCCTGCACAAACTCGTGCTGGCTGCCGGACTATGAGGTGTACATCATTCTGTGAAAGTCTCATTGTCGGCCTCGTTCCCTGCAGAAACTCGTGCTAGCTGCCGGACTATGAGGTGTACATCATCCTGTGAAAGTCTCATTGTCGGCCTCGTTCCCTGCAGAAACTCGTGCTGGCTGCCGGACTATGAGGTGTCACATCATTCTGTGAAAGTCTCATTGTCGCCTCGCGTTCCCTGCACAAACTCGTGCTGGCTGCCGGACTATGAGGTGTACATCATTCTGTGAAAGTCTCATTTTCGGCCTCGTTCCCTGCAGAAACTCGTGCTGGCTGCTGCCGGACTATGAGGTGTACATCATCCTGTGAAAGTCTCATTGTCGGTCTCGTTCCCTGCAGAAACTCGTGCTGGCTGCCGGACTATGAGGTGTACATCATTCTGTGAAAGTCTCATTGTCGGCCTCGTTCCCTGCAGAAACTCGTGCTGACTGCCGGACTATGAGGTGTACATCATTCTGTGAAAGTCTCATTGTCGGCCTCGTTCCCTGCAGAAACTCGTGCTGGCTGCCGGACTATGAGGTGTACATCATTCTGTGAAAGTCTCATTGTCGGCCTCGTTCCCTGCAGAAACTCGCAATGCCTGCAGGACTATCTATTGCCTATAAGACTAATATATGAAATATCTCAAAATTTCTTCAGATTTTATTCATTCTTTTCATATTTTGCTTATATTTCTTCGCTTTTAGAACGCTGATTTCTCGTCTTGCGGTACCATGTTCTACACTTTTAAACTAGGCTTCATTGTTCTTTGCTATCGACTCTCTGGAATAGTAGTAGTTGGGGACACATGATCTCAAAGTTCGCATGATTGCTGTCTTCAGATCAAAATATTGAAGGAAAATTATGTAGACGCCATAAATTCCGCGGTTGCTTGAAGTACTCCTTGAGTATGGACTGAAGAGACACAAAATTGCAGCTTTGTCTGTCCTTAAAGGAGTCAATAGACAGTCATCTGCCAAAAATCACAAATCGTCTAGTCTGAATGAGACTACTCTCCAGCCTGAACCGGTTCAATATTCAGTTGAACTTTGCTTATTACATGAACTTGACTTCCAAAAACTCAATCTTCGAGATCGACGGTGGTAAGTACGGATGATTTCACAAAAACAAAGCCGGAAAACGCCAAACACATGACACTCCCCCAACGTTTTTCTTTAATATTAATACATTTGTACGTTCGTCCTTCTCCAGACATGAAGTTCGCTGAGCTGTGGTTGGATTATTATTAGTAAAAAATATGGTGATTTAATTGGCTATCATCACATGCCTCTCGCTTTTTCATATTGCCGCACTACATTGAGATGATAACAAATTCTTCAAGAAAGGAGGTCTTATTTCGTTCTGACCTAAAGGATGTGGGCCAGCAGAAAACTCCAGCGGGCCAGTTTCCATCTTTCATAGCCTACTAACCGAAAGAAGTTTTGAGAGAAAAAAAGTTAGAAAATCTTGCATTGAAATACTAAATTTGGACGGAAAAACCAAGTAAGTTGAGTTAAACGGGACCACAGCAAAATGAATGGGGCAGAATTGCCTCACCTCGGTCCTAGCGGGTTTTATAGCCCCGAAACCATAGAAGAGAGGTTAAGCCTAGATATTGTACAACATCTATCACCTTAATACAACTATCGTCAATTGCTCAGTTGGGCCAACAGAAAGAGGTTTATGCTTACATATTGGAATAATTGACATAGAATGTCCTTGGCGCTAACGCACCTCGGACATTCTATGCCAATAATTCCTATATTCGTGACAATATCTTAACATATGAATGCAATGAAAAGAATAATGTAAATCGAAATACGAATAAAACAAAAAAAGACTCTCCCTTAAACCGTCAAGGAATAATCGTCGGATATGTATTCGCCTCATCAACAAATAAAAAACACCACCAATCAAAAAAAACCACAAAAACAAAAAAAACAAAAAAAATCATACAACATAAAAAAAATGTGCTAATGCCCCCTAATGCAATTTAAGGCAGTACGATTATAATTTGTAGTAAAAATAACGTCTTAGGGATTATCCCTATTCAACATGGTAATAATCTTGAACTGCAATATCTTTTCCTCAGGTAATCTACTGCAGTAGATTACCTGGGAGTAGATTACCTGTATTGTGTTATAACACATAACACATTAACGATTGAAACAAGGAACATAATGATTGAAAACTAAGTTCTACGCTCACTCACCCGAAGCGAAAAATAATTAGCCTCTTAAATGCTCCATGAGAGCTAGGAAAGATGGTGCCAGATTCAAAAAAATCCATTTGAAGACGCGCGGAATATTGTCTTAGACTTCTAAAACACTAATACACTCTTTAACAGATTAACTAATAATTAATTAATAATTACCGAAGATGAGTCTGAGCTTAGTTTTTCCCAAACCCAATACAAAAATAGAGTAACCAACATCATAAAGTGCAATTGTTTAAAAGTACATCCATAAAAATTGATAGACTTGTTTTTTTACCCCCCCTCTTCTCGTGTGTTTGTGTTTGTTTTGTAGATACAAAACAACACATTGTTTGTTGTAGACCATTCATATTGATCATATGAGACAGCACTTTTCTACATATCTTCCTATCCCTTCATTTCTTTTTTCTTTATATTTATTTCCTCGAATATACCCCTCGGCATGATAATGTAGGCACTATCTGGCTTATTTCCTCAGTTTCTTTTTTTCCTACAATTGATTCGAACCTGTTTTGGAGTGCTGCCAAGAACAACCCCTCCTTGGATAATGCCGCCTTTGTACAAGAGTCGAGTCTTAGCATGGTGCGTCGTAAAGGAAGTGTTCGCGTAAAGAATTCCGCCGTCATTTTTTGCAATATTTTTTTGTTTTCCCTCAATCAAACGTTTTAGTGGTATTTTCAATTTTTAATATGAATCCCCATTGGGCAGCCGTTTTTGTACCAAACAGCTCTTCCTTTTTATATATTTGATGTTTTCTGTACCCAGGGCAGTCCAAGATAAAATAAAGGGCAATTGCAAACGCACCAACTGGTCTATGTCGAATGTACTCTTTTCTATAATTTGCTCACACATCCCCGATCTGGGATGTCCGTGTTCTGGATAAACTCGAGTCCTCTTTGGGGTCCATTTCCTGGCACATTTTTATATCAACACTCCATAACGCTTGTTTTCTTTACGACATTCTTTGCAACGTATTTTCAAATATTCTTTAAACCATCACAGTCTTTACAAAAAAGAGACCAAACAACAAAAAAAAAACAAACAAAAGAAAACACAAGAATTAATTGAGATTCGTGTCTCCACAATTCCCCCATAATATCATGAGTGTTTCTTATTAGAGCCCGCTCTAAGGCTCAAATGAACTCCCAAGATGATAAATAAAAGTGTGTGGAATTAGCTTGATCTGGCATTTGAAATTCCAAAACTACCATTTTCTCCCAC
This sequence comes from Prostheceraeus crozeri, assembly GCA_907163375.1. NCBI lineage: Eukaryota > Metazoa > Platyhelminthes > Polycladida > Euryleptidae > Prostheceraeus > Prostheceraeus crozeri. The sequence continues at coordinate 826 of CAJQUW010011339.1, read as the reverse complement.
AATTCGTTTCTCTTTGTTTCTAAGATCAATTTGACCAATGCTCTTTTCTTTGAGTTTTAAAACGTTACCCGCGTTGGAGCTGATTTTTTTCCAAATCTGAGCATCAAGGGAATCACGAGCACTTTTGAAATCATTGTCCGTAAAAATAGAAATTTTCCATTTTTTCATTTCTGTATTGAAATATAGCTGTAGCATCGGCAAACCAATGCCTTTTCAACACGATTCTCTTGAGCGGATACATATCCCTCCATCAAACCTTCTGACCACCCTCAGCGAAAAGAAAGTACTTCAAAGCAGTGATTGAGATCCCGTTTGGTGTAAATTCTTTCAACATTTTTTTATAAACTTTCAAAACCATTATCGTCCAATTTCTCATTTTCCCGTTAGTCATGCCAGGTGACAAATAGCTTGAATGCCGCCATCTTCATCATCTTATTCCAAGTTACTGTTTTGGTAATTTCTACTTATCTGATATCAGAATTAACCTTCTTCCTCTGACATGTTTACAAATCTTCGACGTCCATTCCTATGTCATTGATTAGTCAAAAGTTTTGAAGAAAGGGAATGCTTGCTGCTTAGATAATTAAGCCTGTTTCAAAATTCATGAATTCAAAATATGAAAATATAATTGTCCATGGAAGTCATGAGATAACATTCAGCGAACACATAGTATTATTACACTGACTTCTATGTATCCACACAGCTCAAAACTAATCTAATCTACTCATATGAGCTATGGTATTCTCCGAGCCCGAATGGCGAGGCATCATATTTCGTCGATTCTGACCGTGTGCGATACATCGAAGTCAGTGGTAATAATATTACG
>CAJQUW010011338.1:0-12091 GCA_907163375.1 Prostheceraeus crozeri | reverse complement strand
CCCCCCCCTTTTTTTTTTCTTGAAAGTTGTATATATATTTTTAGCAAGTCAATCTTGATTTATATCCTTCTGTAATCAAACACTTTTGTTAGAACTTCGCTTGGACATTCTATTTCGACCGAAGGGTTTCGCCCGAAATTCTTCTTTTTGTCGCATTCATCTTCTTGACCTGTCTGCGACTAGCCGAATCAATGTCATAAGGGGGGAATCCAAATATCGTTTTCAACCTTCTCGCATTCCATACTGTGTTGTTACTTAAATTTGCAAAGTGTAGTTCCTCGTAGTACCTCAATGACTTTCATTGGTTTTGAGAAATTGTGAGATTCGCCCTTCATTACACGCGGTTTTCGATAAAATAACTCTATCACCATGTGAAAAACGGGTCCTCTGGCACATCAAATGTCTGTTTCTCTGACTAGAAGCTGGTCTGTCTGGTTCTTTGATTTCTTTCCGCCGGTTCTGTTTGATTGATCTTTTTCGATCGAATGAATTACAACTTGGAAGGGGAGCCGCCATTTTATGACCAAGAAATAAATTCAGACTGGACTCTTTGAATTTGCTGTTAGAGTGCAGTTGCTCTTTGGTAGATTTTTTGTAAAAAGTTTTGTAGAAAGAATATCATTTAGTCCCTTTTGTCCACCATGACAAGTGTTCCTGAGTAAAGTAACTACTGCAGTCCTTTTTTTAAAAAAATCTATTTTAATGAAACGTTCTACTTTTTCTATTCGATTGTGGATTGTTTACACATGGAATTTGTACAAATGTTTTCATGTCACGTCCATGGAGAAAGTCTGAAAATTCAACGCTTGTGAACTGTGGACCATTGTCAGTGTGAATCTGCTTTGGATTTCCATATCGTAAAAAGGTCTCTTCGAGCCATTCAACAACATTTTTACTTTTGATGTCATGAGTTGACTTGATTCGGGAAATCCAGATAAATGGGCCATTAAGACCATCCAAAATCTTTGATTGTTTGGGGCAGTGTGGTATGGTCCGGATACGTCAATCGAATACAATTCTCCAGGCTCTGTAACCTCTGGTAATGAAGTTTGAAATCTAGGAAGGTTTGCTGTGGATTTATCACTTTGCTGACAGGATGAACAACGTTTGCAGAATTCTTCTGTTTCAATATCCATTCTGGGCCACCAGTATCATTCTCTGAGTTTTCTTTTCATTTCGACTATTCCAGGGTGTCCTGTGTGAGCTAAGCGAAGTATCTCTGAGCGTACGGATTAAGGTGCCACAATTCTGTCATCCTGACGTGATAAAAATCCATCATCAAATTCCAGTTCATCCCTAACATGCCAAAAAGATAACAATTCTTTATCCACTTTTTGCTTGGACGGCCATTGCGAGCGCACATATTGCGATACTTTTTTGAGTTTCTGGTCGGAAGCAGTTTCATGTCGAATTTTTTGTTAAGATATTCCCCACATGCGCAATATTTTGACGCAATTGGCTTCAGTTTGATTACCAGCTTGAATACCATGAATACTTCTTTGGTTTGGTAGTCGTGAAAATGCATCTGCAACTTGATTGTTTTTTCCATTTTGATACTTCACATCGAAGTCAAAAATTGACAATCTTTCATACCATCGCAAAAATTTGCTGGATTGTCTTTGCTTCCTAGGTCTATCAAGTAGAATCGTCAATGCCTGATGATCGGTTCGCAAAGTGAACCTCTTGCCATACAAGAATTTTTCCCAAAGTTCGACGAAGTACACACATGCTAAAGCCTCGCGCTCCGAAACAGAGAATTTCTTTCTGTTGGTGACAGCGTATGAGATCCAAAGGCGATTGGCACTTCTCTTCCATTTTTGTATCTGTAAAAGCAGTCCGCCGATTCCCACATCACTTGCATCTGTTGTGACTAAAGTCTCTGCTGCCGGATCAAAGATGAATATCTTTAGTCCTTCACTGAGCATGTCTTTCAACCGATTGAACGAGACATCGCATGAATGTGTCCAATTGAAAATAGCATTTTTTTCGTGTAAATGTTCTCAAGGGTTCTGCTATGTCAGCTAAATTGGGAAGAAATTCATGATAGTAGTTGATCATACCAAGGAATTTTTTGAATGTCATGTGCGGATTTCGGTGTTTGTACGTTGCGTATTGCATCAAGATTTTTGGGATCAGGCTGGATGCTGGCATCAGCACTCACAATATGTCCTAAATAATTGACTTTTTCGCGGGCATATTCACATTTGTCTACATTCAACCGAAAATTCTTTGAATTGAGGGCATTCAGAACTCGTAAGAGATTTTTGTCATGTTCACTTCGTGTTTTCCCAAACACAAGTATGTCGTCAATGTATGGAACCACTCCGGCCAGTCCATCAAGAGTTCTGTTTATGCATGATTGAAAGACATCACTGCTGTCTTTAAGTCCCATGGGCATTCTTTTATATTACATCAGTCCAAGTGGAGTAACTGTTGTGGTCAGATGTCAACAGTCTTCCGACAACTTGATGTGAAAAAATCCCTTTCTGATGTCCAATTTTGTAAAGCATTTGGCTTCCTTCAGTTCTATAAAGATGTCATTGATTCCTGGAGTTGAATATGTGAATGGAATAACTGATTTGTTCAGTGGACGTAAGTCTGTTGTTATTCGAACTTGCGGAGAAATACCTGATGTCTGCTGAGTCTTAGGAACAAACAACCATTCCATGACTCCATGATGATCTCTCAAAAGGTTCCCAAATATCAGAATCGATCATATTTGTATACTTCTCTTTCAGCAGATTCTCGTAAAGCGATTGGGATTGACCTCAATTTTGACTGTTTCGGTATTATGTCGTCAAGTAGGACGATATTGTGTTCATAATCAGGATATTCTCCAGGTTCAGCTTGACACAAATTTGGAAATGAGCGCACTATATCATTGAATGATTCTTGTTTTATGGTTTTGACAGTATTGGTTCCGCAATCTACAAGTATTCCCAATGTGTTGGTCACGTTCTTTCCGATAACAGGGCAATACTGATTTGGTACCACATAAATTTCAGTGTAACATTCTCGATCCTGATAACGCACCGTAGCTTCGAAATATCCCTTCACTCCTTGTATGAGACTCTCACCATAACCAAACATGGGCTCTTTCGGTCGATTCAATTTCACAGAAGGAAGTTTTCGAAGAAATCTCTTTCTCTCATTGTCGTAACATCAGATCCAGTGTCAATTTCGCCATATAATGTTGTAGATACATCATTGTCCATTATTATGGAAATCTCGCACATCGTAGGCTTCTGTTTTGATGATATGGAATTCAACCTCGACATGTTTTGAGTAAAAACCATTTGTTTCTTTCTGCAACACCGTTCATAGTGTCCTCTTATGTCACAAAAGTTGCATATGATATTTCTTGCAGGGCAAGAGACATCGCGATCGACATGACCAAATCGACCGCAGTTTCCGCAATTTTGTTTTATTTTTGTCGCCTGATTTTCATTTGTAGCTCTGAACGATTTATCATGCCTCCAGTTCTTTCTATTTTGTGTGTAGCTTGGCTGTTTATCGATTCTCATTCTTTGATTGATTTTTGACACCTGATTGTTTCGAATGGCATTTGCCGTAATTCTTGCTGATTCTTCATTTTTCATTAATTGTATAGTATATTCAAGATCAAAGTCAGGACGTAGTAATAGTTTTTCTTGTGTTTCTTTGCATTCACATCCTAAGACAAACTGTATTGTTAATTCGCGATTCAAGAAGTCCGTATCCGGAAAGTTACAATCTACAGCAATATCCCGCAATGCACTGAAAAATTCATTTGTGGTTTCGTTTGATCCTTGAAGTCTGTTTCTGAACTCAAATATTGCTCTACAGCGATTAACAGGGGTCACAAATGTGTCCTTTACAGCCTGCACAAATTTTTTATATGAGATGTCAGCATGATTCGTTGCATATGGGTGAGAAGAAAACCTAGTCATACCCACAGATCCAAGACTAAACAATAATTTGATCTTCTTGCAAGTTTGAGATTCCTTTGCAAGTTTCAAATTTGCTGCACCAATGTATTGTTCAAAGTAACTTAACCACACCGGAAAAGGCATCGGTGGTTCACCATCATGATCCAAATATGGTCTGAGAAGACCGAGTCCAATGGATTTGAGTGCATCTTCAAACTTGGTTTCCGCCATCCTCGTCGCCAATTGTTATGTTCGTGCCCGGTTCAGAACATCGAGCCTCTATTTCAGAATTTTCTTTAATCAGAGTCAGGATTATCTGACAACTTTATACATCACCAGCACAAACACACGTAACAATATTGAGGCGTTCAATATTCAACTATGAATCCCCAACGATTCATTAGATATCAATGTAGCATGTATATGCACATTGATATCTGTACAACATTGATATATTATTAGCATCTTAGTTGTACGCATCGATACCAATACAACAATCTCATGTGCCAAAAAGCGCTTAGAACAATTTGCCGCATCCTATCTTCAAGCAATTGAAACCAAAGAAGCTGCAGAAGAAAAACACGAGTGCTTAGGAGATATGCAGCTTGATGATGCCATCCTTATTGAAGCTTGCTCTTCGTTGCATAATCTTACTAACAATGAGTTGAGTACTGCTGCATACGTGGCAGGTTGGCTTGAGCGGAAATGTAGCCAGCACTTGGTTTTCTCAGATGATGAACCTTTAGTGAATGATGATGTGAAGACGTTTATTGCAGAAGTCTCACGTGGTGCCCCAGTTGTTCCTCATCTTTCAAAATTTGATTTTGTGTGTGCAAGTTTGAATTTTACGAAAATCGCCAAGGATCGATTGTGTTGTCGATCTCGATTGGTGGGCTGTCTGAAAGTTATTCGCGAGTTTCTTGATTTTCTTGACTTTCCTTGTTCTTTGTACTTTCGCTTGGCAAACGTGTTACTTAGTGGAATTCATAATCTTGAAAGAGACACTCATAAATCACAGTCATTGCTTCAGCAAGTAGCTGTAAAAAAAGCACGTTTGAGCTGATCACACTAACATATATGTCGTGTGCACATTTCAATTTACAATGTTGTAATTATACAAATATTTGTGCATGTACATCGTTTCTATTTGAAAATATCACATTGTGAATACACTAGCACGTCTAGGTGACTGATCGCATATATTACTTAGGACTATAAGTATCTGCCATTTAATTGAATAAAGACTCTGAATAGACATAGACAGAAAAACTAATGGCTTTCGTTAGCGAAGTCAGAACATGAGTGCTGCATATCCTTTGCCTTTAGTAGTCCTTGATTTGCGCATATTGGGATACTTTTTTATATTATTATATTATTACTGTGCCTAATATGTTAATTAAATGTTATGAATTGCTGCTAAATGTCATATTATTATATATTATTATTGACCTAGTTCCATTTTAACGCTCTAATTGCATGTGACGAAAGTTGAGTTCAAATCGGAACAGGATGCGACAATTTTAAAAATGCTATGTAGCGTTCGTCTTGAATCGGTGACCTAATTTCAACAAAGCATACTTATGCAGGCATTCTGATATACAATATGAACGATTTTGCTAATTGGCAAAGGGGAAATTTTTATCAACGGACGCTTTCAAAATGGAAAAAAAATTCAAAATAACTTTTATTAATGTCTATGTACATGCATGATATTTCTTACACGCCACATCACACCACACATGCACACCGCGAAATAAATGCCGATGTATCCACTGCTTTATTTAAGATGTCAATAGGCCTATAAAGCCTACGTAACTTAGAATGAACAAAACTTGCCAATTTCATACAAACAAGTTTTATTTGAGCCTTTGATTAAATTGATGTTTGACTTTCATTTTTCGAAAACCAATGACAGCAATGTATAAATATTGAAAAAAAACTTGCTAAGTTTGGTAAAAATCTGTATCTATCTCAGAAAAAATGTTTACAAAGTTATTTCCGGTTCTTGTTCCCTCGTGCTTCAAGATCAATTTGATGAGACATACAAAGCATAGCATTTCTCTTTAGGACGGATTTGGAAGTCAGGTTATCCATTTTTTCTTCAAATTTCTTCAAAGCTTGTGACTATAAGGATCTTCAATTTCTTCAACGAACTTCACTGTTGGATTCCTACTATTGCTCCTCAATTAGCCTTAACAATTTGCTTCTGTTTTCACACTTCATTCTCAACCATGTCTGTCTTTTATGTCTTGCGAAAGCAAAGCATTTTTCAATTCGAAGTCCCGACCTTCTGCACTAAAGTTACATCAGCTACCAATGGACGAACAAGACAAACTGCAAAACAACATTTGAAATCGCGATTACAATATACATGTTCCGATGAAAGTTCGTAGTGACGGTAGCACCGGTAGGGAGGAAGTTACAGACAATCAAATGTCTTGTAGAAAGGCAAGAGGAAAATGCTGGAGATATCAGCAATGAAGCAAGGCACAGGTGAACTCGAGATCACTCATAGTTTAGGATGCGAACATTCGTCGAATTCAAGCATGCATTCAACACAATTGACCACGATTTACCACTTGAAAAAATCATACTTGTTATATCAAAACTTGTCTGTTTGCAAATTTTGGAGTGAGCAATAGGCTAAATTTATTTGCGCTTTATCTGTCTTAAAAGCACCAAGCTTTCAAATTCACACACAACAAGCAGCGGATACATGGTGAGAAATAGATTTAATTTCACTCTTGCACAATAACTACATATCGCTTCAGCTATTCCAGCAACAAACAATACATGACAACACAGGCTGCAAATCTACACAAAATGTAAGAAGAGTGATATTAATTTTAGGGCCTTGCGAGTCGGGCTTTGTCAACCTCAAGTCGAATCGAGTCGAGTCGGGAAAAATTTTCAAAGATATTAAAAGGCAAACAAGTGTATAGACCTCAATAAAAGCAATGAAGAGAATAAGAAAATAAGGCATATGGCGACGCAAATCGTTGATCGAGTGAGTGGGTTATCCTTTGTTAAGTATATGTACCTGTGGACATTAGACATACATTATACAAATTTTAAAAATTCTATGCATCCGATCATTTATTTAAATTATCTTTTGCAATCTATCTTTCAAAACCTTTTGTTTAAGCATTGTGTATATTTTACCTTGTATGTAAATTATATACAATAATTATTAACCAAGCGTGCCATTATTCTGAATAACGCACAGGGTGAGAGGGCACATCACTCAGTTACTATTAAGAAATTGACAAAAGATCAATTTCATCTTTAAAGAGTTAACTTAAACCTGTATTTCTTGCAGTTATGAAGTGCTATATCTACTGGTTGCTGTTAAATGTTAGAGCAGGTCCTATTACTTTAATATTTATAGAAATTAACAGAGTTCGCAGTTTTTATTCAAGTTGCACACTATTGCAATGTGCATTTATCGATTTTTGTGTATTTATTTATCTTATAGCACTCTATTCGGTCTATTCCAGTTAAACAGCTTGTGAAGTTATTTATCACTTTAGAGAATAGCACATCATCAGACTATCTATCAATTGCAAATTTATGTGATTTTACCCGAGTTGTAGTCTGCTGACCATTATATCATCCGGCACTTGCATAATGAGGAAGTTTTTTACTTAAGTTTTTTGAGTAGTGCATTGAATCATTTTCCGTTTTTTAACAAAATACTTACTAAAATATTACTAAAAGTATTACTAAAATACGAAATAAATTATGATTTCTGAAGAACAGCTGCCAGAGTAAGTATTTTTGTGAGTGAGATAAACGAAAAATAGCAAACAAACTGTCTGATAACCTAAAATAACAGGTCCGAATTGCGTTTTGCACAGATAAGTTTTTGAGATAGAAATAATTAATTTTCTCCAGTGATTGCAATTCACCCAAGAAAAAAAACGGACTATCGGGAAAACCGGGGTTTGAATGCATAAATTTGAGATATTTACATTCGACTAATTTCGCAAAAAAAGACGGAAAAAACGGAAAATTGCGATCTCTGATCTTATCCCTTTGGCTGATACGATTGGCCGTCGTTAGATGTGACTGAATTTAGGGAGCATTTCATTGAAACTTCAACAATATTTGATACATTTGTTCAAGTTTGGCCATTCTTGGAAAATTGCATAGTTCAATAATTGCCTCTGGCTTCTCAAGAATAAGACGAGTTTTGATGTCCAATATTTCGTATTTCTTTGTCAAAGGATCAAATAACAATGAAATGTTGATGCAGATTACATGAGATAACACAATGAACACTATGACATGTCTAGACATTCAATGCACAAATCATAGATATACAATAATTAAGTAAGCAGGACAAGCTGAAAATCTTAAGTCAATGGTTGCAATGGTGAGACCTTACTGCCATTCTTATAAGTAGGTAGTAATTTTCTTGCCTTTCTTTTACTTAAGATTTTCAGCTTGTCCTGCTGGCTTACGTTAATTATTGCAGTATCTATGATTTGTGCATTGATATGTCTAGTCATGGTCATAGTGTTCATTGTGTTATCTCATGTAATCTGGCATCAACATTTCAATTGTTTCTATTTGATCCCTTGACAAAGGAAGAAAATAAGCGAAATATTGGGCATCAAAAACTCGTCTTTATTCTTGAGAAGCCAGAGGCAATTATTGAACTCAACAAATATTGCTGTGACCAGGCTATGAACAAACAAACTAATGCTAAATAAACGCGCTGAAGTAGTAGGTTCATTAAAGAAATTCAATGTAATCGAAGTAGCGAAAGCTATGCAAACGCGATTATATATATTTTTTTAACACATGTTCGCCAACTCGATTCAAATTCTCATCGTCGTTCGAGTACTCGAACGGTATAACAAAATGTCGTTTCCGAGTACTCGCAGGGTTCCTTAATGAATTTTAATACATAAAATGAGGGGAAAGGAAAGGATATTTGAGATTATTTTCCTAGCATTCGGGAATTTTTCTGAAGAAAAAGTTTTTGTGCATTCGGTCGTTTTCTGAAGAAAGGATCGGCCATTCGGGCGTTTTTCTAAAGAAGTTCGGGGCAAACTAGTAAGAAAATTATACTGAAATCAAAAGGCAGCAGTTCGAGTCAATGATGTGCTATCGCCATGGATCAGTATTTTGCGTTTGGTTTGAGGCAAGGCCGCGTGTAATCTCCCAACTGCTTCAATCTATTTATACTGAAAGAGCATCTTTCATATAAGATAGATGAAATGGTTTGTTTGAAAGTCGGTAGAATAGATTTTATCTGACCCTACGACGATGACAATGTATTTGATAGCAACATCAGAAGATGAACTTCAAGCACTTTTTGACACTGTTGTGGAAAGGCAGGTGCGGAGATGGAGCTTAAGATCAATTGCGAAAAACCAAATCAGTGGTCATCTCCGTATATGTTGAGAAGTCGCAATCGTAACATGAGAATTGACAATGCCTCGGAAGACTGATAACACCACATGCAAAGTGTTAGACGGAGTTCAGAAAGCGAATCTCTGCGACGAAGGCACAGTTTCACGACATGCGCGCTATCTTTTCCAAACCGAAACCTGTCCATGAAGAGCTGGAGTAGAAAGGGAGCTGATGGAAGTTATTACGAGAACGACAAACTCAGTTTTCCTCGGTCACGTTTTTCATACAGAAAAGAAGGTCCAGAGTGCGGTGCGTTACAAGGTCACGCTCGAGGCAGGACGAGCGAGATGCAGACAACGTGCTACATATCTCTACCGGGACACGAAGGCAACAAAGATGGAATTATTCCGCGACCATTTCCAGCTGTGCTCGCGACCGTTCTACGTTGAAGAACCGTCCAAGTGTGTATCACACATGGACACCTAGGTAGTGAAGCAAGCATAATTGGAGACAATTCTGATTTTTGCTTTGAACTTTTCCTTGGGCCATTCATGTGGACTACATGTCTTTCTCGAACGTGTAATTAAGTAAACAAACAGGAATAACATATACACAGGGACAGGCATTATCTTGATGTTGCTCCTGATAACGATTGGTCAATCTCTGTCATCAATCCTGTCAATTGAAAACCCGTTGAGATAAAAATTATTAATAATTTGATTTTTGATCTTTGAATTTTCATATTTTAAAAAAACCAATGATTACGCATCGTTTAATTCCGATTCCGACGCCTGGAGACGCTTGGGAGAAAATCGTCCTTGCTAAATTCGCTTGATCATATACGGGGGACTGAACTCTCGAGTCTCAGTAGACTCCTTCATGAGAGCAAATAATGTTAATGCTGAAGAAAATTTTGAGCTGAGATCTACAAAGTTGGTAGGACTGCCCTAATCATGGTCGCAAGAAGGTGCTTCTAGGCTCATACCCATAGTTAGCAGACTAGTATAGAAATTGTGCCAGGTTTCTTGGGGATGAAGTTTTCACTTGCAGTTTATTTTTTTCCTCCTCTCAGTGGTTCCCAGCCTCGCGGTATTGGGTTTGAGGGATGCTTGGGAGCAACTCGGAAGATTTCACCCTTCGATTACAGCTTTTTCCAACTGGTCACATATTGCAATTGACGATTTATGGAGTCCTCATCAAAAAGTAGAGCAAGATATCAGTGCTTCTAGACATGGGCGTATACCAACCGTCTATGTTGTATCTGTTGCATAATTGCATACATCTTCTTGTAATTAGGGTTTTCAATGCTTTTGCTTGTCACCATCACAATTTTTCGGGCAATTATTGATAGGGTCCTTAATAGTGATGCTGTCACCGCTGCGTCTGAGTGAAACATTAAAAATTTGGGACTGGTCAACATGTCTGGAGATTTCGTCAACGCATTTTTCTCATAAACCACTTAATTTCAGCATTGTAATGAACAGTTCGACTATTCTATATTTGGATTTGGGTAGTCTGGGGGATTTGGTGACATTGTGGAATTTTTTGGAGAGCATCTTTTTTCTTCGTTGCACTTCATGAATATCACAAAAAACTTTAGTTGCAAAAATATATATAATTCTAGGCTACATACTGCTTGCAAGAATAAGTAAAGTCCGGACGTTTCAGAGTACATTCGTTTACACTCGTGATTAACATACTGACAGCGTGATAGGATGAGAGTTACACGGCTATGACTCCCCATGAGTTTAATTATATACAAGGTTTACCACTGGTTTTCGCTAGCCAATTGAGACAGAGATTTTTTTACTCAACGTTTCGATATCCATTAACAGAGATGCTCATTTTTGTAAATATACTGACTGCCTACCTCAACTTGTTGTGGACGAAAACGCTACCTTATCATTGTGAGCTTTTATAGGTGGTATTTTTTACGGGTACACTACATGACCAATCACCGAACTATTTCTTCTTGCCCATATATGTACGATCAACAGACATTTCTTGAACGAAGAAATGGCCCAATTACCATCCCTGTCGAAGGATAAGTTATATACTACTTGTTGCAGTGGGGAATAGAACTTCCCCGATGGAGTTCCGTCCCGCCGCAGTCAAAATAATGCGATAGGTAATTGCTTTTCATTCTGAACAACAACACCACGGCATACGGATGCGACAAATTGCTGAAAGTACGTGGTCCTTAGATCAGCAGGCCTAACTCAAGTAAGCTGATTCATGCATATTGTACATCAAGCTCACACATTCAACCTTGCTAAGGCCCATCCTTCAAAATTTTTCCATACTCTGTAGAATAGGGCCTATTACGTGAACTGCTTGAATGGAAACATAGGTCAGGCCCACTCGCTCAACTACTCGTAGGCATATGCGAGATGACAAGAAAACATTACTTGTGGATACCCAAACTGATAGCTTCAGTTTTAGCCGTCATGGCCTATAACTTGAATATACAAAGATGGTCCCTCCGACGATGAATCGAACCTCTATGATTTCTGACTTTCTGAGATGTCTGAATCACATCTCCTCCATGGATAGTAGTCATCTTCCAATAAGTACTTTCGCGGTCAGATCTTTTGGCTTGAAATTTTCACACCGCAAAACTTCTTTTCATCTACATCTAAAATAGGAACTTTTTGAGCGGTGAATTAGAACAAAATAACTGGAATTGCAATAGATAATTGAGCCGTTGAACCATTACCGCCAGCAACCAACAAAAATGAATTCTGAGACATTTTTCGAGCGTAATTTTTGAAAGATGCTTGGACGACATCTTCATAGAAACGTCAACGTTGGATACAGATGAT